>JAVQIZ010242351.1:0-19898 GCA_036023535.2 Galaxias brevipinnis | reverse complement strand
ACACACACACACACACACACACACACACACAAACACACACACACACACACACACACACACACACACACACACATACAAACACACACACACACACACACACACACACACACACGCACAGACACACACACACTTGAAACTGGTCATTGATGCCCTAAGCTAACATTTGAACATACAGCTGCCTGCTTCTGCCTACCCATGGAGGAATGGATATGTAGCTAATTAGTTTCGACTTTTGAGCAGATGAGGATTTGTTTCAGTTTCTAATACAGCCTGTTCTTCAAACACAACTACCATCTAGAGTTTCACCGAAAACAGCCAATTACAGTTCGCCTCCAGACCTCGACTCATTCTAAATGCTACAGAATCACATTTGATTCTTTCTCTGAGTGCAGATCCACTGGTAAATGTCAAACCCTGACAAGCAAAAGCCTTGACGCCACAATCGTGCCCCAAGGGCCTCTGGTCCTGTCACTTCCTGTTGAGCGTTCGGACCCTGTAGTGCCTCACAACAAGCAGAGAAGAGGCCAGACTGTGTGACATTCTGTCCCCCTATTAACCTATGCAATGTTCTTATTTTGCAGTTTCAAGCACAGGAAAACTAACACACACTATAAAAACTAACACGATAACATGTAGTCCAATATAAGGCTGACCATACTTATTTGATCGACCACAATAAAAAAGCCAGGATATGCAATTGTAGATATTCCTGTCTAAATGATACTGTTTTATAGTATAAAATGTATGTTTTCATTCGTTTTCTGTCCTGTCTGCATGTTCAGTTTGAAATAGAAAGAGTACGGTAAATACTGTTACAGAGAACTGTCAAAGTTAAACTTATGAGTTACACATCGGATTAAGGATAAATGTTCATAAAGAAAACGTCCAACTGTAGATGACATGTCTGTATGCCACTATGAAAAATGTCCTGTCAAAAATAAAAAATAAACAAACTGAAAAGACTTAGAGCTATGGCAATTTCCAATTTCACTTAATTTCAGTATTTTTCACTTTTGGTCACTGTGTTCCCACAATAACTTTTTAACAAAGTGAAGACAGTTCCTGAGTTGCTGTGCCCATCAAATCACAATGTTACAGCCTTTGCTTTGATTACTCAATTTGTCTTCGAGTTGCAATGTAATTAGGATGTGGTGCCTCAACGCACAAAATAGCCTTGAATTTTATTTGGAGGTGCCAGACTACCACTCCACAGTAACAATGTCAATTATGTTTAAAGTAAAAATGTAACAGGACAAGACAAGTTAAGTGGGCACAGACAAAGATAGATGACACACCAATTACTCTTTGAGTATGTTGCCAGCACATAGCACCTGTACAGTAGATCACTATTAGCTATCATTACTTTAACTAATTCTCTGCTGTACACTTGTTTTTATTTAACATCCAGAACGTATTTTCCACACCTGTAGTGTAGGTCATTTTTCTATATGCCTCTTCTCTACAGAGAACCCTTTAGACACTGCACTTTGTGGAGCATGGTTGTAGGAAGCCCCCTTGTGGTTTATATACCTCACGGCAAGAGGAAGTGAAGGGCAAGAAGAAGTGAAGAGCACGAATTGATTTACTATAGTAGCCTGACCCCACCAAACTATTTTGAAGTCATCTTATTCAACTATATGACCAACACATTGAATTTTATATGGCCAAAATGGCTTTTTTTCTGACTTCTGCCAAGTAGAACTTGACTAACAAAGGCAATGCCAAGGGCCACACATGAGCTTAATTGATTTAGTTTGCTAGTCTGCTGTTGTTGATTATTATCCAGCTGTTAGGATGGAGTAGACACATATTTCAATCACATAGTTGCTTCTGTAAATAGTGAATAGCGTTCTGTCAACAACAACAAAAAAACCTAGCTTGGATGTAATTTTCATTACTCACCTTTCTGGGCCAATATGGAATCTGATCAGGCCTGGGGAGAAGTTTCCTGTAGTTAGGAGTTCTCACAAACAACTATATTTCAACAACTATACTATATATATATATATATATATATATATATATAGTATATACTATATTTCTGTCCAACTACAGTCATTGTTATTTAGTTTTTAGTGGTCTAGTTTTGTTGGTAGGGGTAACATATCACATAATACAAGATAATTTTTGACTTTAACGTTCTAAGAAAGGAAGCAGAAATCCTGTGTTTTTTGGGGCGGGGGACTAACTCCCTTCATTTGCCTAAGAAAAACATTCAAATAAATTGCGTTCATCTGATTACATCTCCTTCCCTAATATACATGGACATGGTCAGGCCCACACTACAATTTGTCTCCCTGGCGTCTGTGTATTGTTCAGTGACTGTTTAATTAAGTTTATACGGATGACAAAGCTAAGCCAGCTCAGAATTCTGTGTAAACATGTGTCATTTGGTAATTTTGCAGCGACCTGCAACCTGTTGAATTGATATGACAGCTCAAATTGTTTCCAATTTCTGGGATAATTTATCAGCAACCTTAAAAATAGGCCTGGAACATCTTTGCACAAGAAATTGTCGAGGCACATATTTTAATGGGAATGCCTTTACGATGTCCTTAAACGTGTTCATAAATGTAAAGAGCGTTTTACAGAATCAAAACACCTCCACCACCACTACCACCAAACATAATAAACAAGTGATGATGAGATGGACAATGTCAATGAGCTTCAAACCGCCCCCCCCCTCCCCTCCCGCCCCTTAGTACTGTGTCCAATGAGAGTCGGGGATGCTGTGCAGTGCATCGTGGGCTAGTTGTGGTTGAAGACGCGTGAAGTGAACAGCAAGCAGTTTGTCTGACTCTGGTAAGTTTGACTAGAACATTTGTCAGTTTTGTCAGCGTATAACCATTTGGATAAAGATAACCATAATAGAAAGTTAAAGCGTATGTTTACAGTCATTTTGTGAGGTTTGACAGTGTTGTTGCTGGATAACTAGCAAGTGTTAGCTTGCTAAAGTTGCTAAAAGGCTGTCTTGGCAACGCTAAGCTACGCGGTTAGCTTGTTATATGTGCTCTAATGTTTGCGTATGTTGCGCCTCGCGAGCAAGCTGGCTAGCTAGTAACGTATATTTCGGTTATTAGCCGAGTTAGCTAGGTTAGCTTGTATGATTAGCATTAGCTTACTAACATTTGCATGTGTCCAGGGCTCCAGGCTAAAGATCGCATTGCAACATCGAAAGCTAATGGGTAATGTTACATTTTGTTGAAAGTAGTAACATTACTTTTAAGTTATGCCATGATGACTAAGCCATCATATCATATCGGCCATTTGCCCTTTTCAGACATTGGTAGCAATTCGCTGTTTGCGTTATTTAAGAAATCGAACGCCAATCAGCTCACCGATTAAATGGTAACGTTAGTTGAGCGTAACTTCACTTTTGTTGCCAAAAGTAACGTTACGTGCTAATCTTAGTTAGTTTATATATGTACATACTGTTTATCTGAACTGAGCTCATTGACCCAGCTCCCTCATGGTTTGCCTGGCTGTGTGGCACCGCCCAGCTAGCTAACGCTAACGTTAGTTTGTGTGTGTACCATTGTACGACCGAGTGCGTGCTAGCAATCTGACGTCTAGTAATACTACACTACAAAACGGCTGTCGTTAGGGCCACAGACGAGTAACTAGACAAGTGACCAAGCAGGGCTCAGAGTTTGTTTACTGCAATAATGTTATTGCATTTTTTTTACGTTCGGTCGCTAACTAAGTAAACTGGTTTGGTTCTCGCTAGAGAACGTAGGCTAGCTAACAGGGGTTAGCATGTTGTTCAGTGTGTCAAGTGTAATGCGTCATCGGTCTGCGCTGGTTTTATTTTGCCCTGGCCGGGTTGATTTCACAATACCTGCTACGTTATGTAAGTTGTAAGGGCTACTTTTCAACTAATTGGTCTACCAAATCGCAAATCGGCTTAGAACCATGTTGTTCCCAATAGTGATTATGTGAATGTGACATTGATACACTTGTTGTCTTTATCATGGGTGGTAGCGGCATCGCCACAATACATATGTGTACCATCTTTGTCTAACGTTGGCCTTTGTCTCTTTGATTCAAGGAAGGAGTTGTGATTGACTAATGGAAGCCAGCAAAGGTAAAGGCAAAGGTATCTATGCATCTGAGTGAGCTGCTGTTGTCAAAAATGAAACGTTCAATGTAATGTTGGGCTGTGCTGCTATGTATAGGCAATCTTTTCCTTCTATGTACAAGGGTGTGTGGCATCACCCCAAAAACATTTCCACATGTTCACAACAGTAAGAAATATGCAATAGGATGTCTGCTGTAGTTTGATAACTTTCCCATGCCTTTTGTTATTTGACAGGTAAAGCAGACCAGGCCATGCAGAGTCCAAGTGCACCGATGGATAGACCCGAGAACATCCACCACATGGAAAGGTGAGGAGGGTGGAATTTTGGTCTTCAGAAACGCCATTGTGTTCAGCACTGAACTCTTCCCCATCTCATTCTCAAATGTCTTCTTTCAACTGTGATGTTACACCTCTTCTCCTCTCTCCTGTCCCAAGTGTGCTCCCCAAGGCAGTTAAGAGGCGAGTACACGCCCTGAAGAAGCTACAGGTGCAGTGTGCCAATATAGAAGCCAAATTCTACGAGGAGGTTCATGAGCTGGAGAGAAAGTACGCCGCCCTTTACCAGCCAATATTTGACAAGGTACAGCAACTAACTGTTGGACTACCTGGTAATGCCAGCTTCTCCTTTGTATTGTTGTTTTCTTCTCTCCTTACCCTAATCGCCTTTTGAGAGCATAGCCTATTGTATATCAATAATACATGGTTCCAGCTCTACCTAAAGAAACGTGTTTGAATTTCCAGTTTCATGTCTCAGGATTCCTTCTTTCCAGCACAAGGGAAGCTTAGTGTAGGATGCCTACTAGGAACTGTAACTTAATCATGAGAAAATCCTTTTTTAGACTGGATGCAGACCAACAGATATCTCTCATCACTGTGACTGGCAAACACAATCAATCATGGGGTGCACTCAGGTTGTCACCCTGCTTGACCCTTCTATCCTGTGTCATGAAGGACACAGCCTCAGTGCTAGACTCGACACCAGTGCAACGAGTAGCCCGCTGTTCCTCATTCGGTCTGGGCTATTTCCAGTGCTGGGCACAAGCACTGTGCTAAGCGCACAGTCTAGATTGGCAGCGCTAATCCTGCCACACCTGTCGTTTGCTTGTTAGCCATATGGAGTATATAAGTTAAAACTCTTAAATAAAATGTTGTAGTAGATGATACGGGATATTTATCAATATCAGTTATGTTTATGATATATGAATTGTGTTGTGTTTCTCGCCAATGATTCCAATCCGGTTGACAGTAGCTCGATGTGTATCTGTGTGTAGAGACGAGATACTGTGACTGGCACGGTGGAGCCAACAGATGAGGAGTGCGAGTGGCACAGCGACCGAGAGGAAGAGGAGGATCTAGCGGTAAGGAGAACTTGTTTTAACTCAACTTCCTGTTGCAGTCCAACCCTGTGTTGCCGACCTGCCTCAAAACATTGATGCCGTTAAGGGAATCAAGTGGGTGAGTTTGAAGTTTCATGTCCTTCCTCTTTTGTTTGTGTGTAGGATGAGCTAAAGAAGAAGGCTGCTGTACAGGACAAGAAGGAAGGGGCCACCCCAGAGGTAGACCCCAAAGGCATCCCCGAGTTCTGGCTCACCATCTTCAAGAGTGTGGACATGCTCAGTGACTTGCTACAGGTACACACACGCATTCTCTAAATTCCACTCCCCCTCAAACTCTCATATTGTCACACTTTTAGAAATGTGTGTTTGGGATACCAATTCCTTTATCTCTTGACTAGGAACACGATGAACCCATTCTGAAGCACCTCCTAGATATCCAGGTCAAGTTCTCTGAGCCTGAGAAGCCTATGGTAAGCGTACTCCTGTTACTATTGCTTCTTTGAGAGCATTACCTAGTTACATGAAGGTCAACGGTTCGATTGATTTAAATTTGGAAAACTGATGTTTGTTGTGGTGTAATGCCCCCCCCCCCCTTTCTTCCCTGAAGAGTTTCACCCTAGAGTTCCACTTTGAGCCCAATGGCTTCTTCAACAACGCCGTCCTCACCAAGGTCTACAAGATGAAGTCGGAGCCCGACACGACGGATCCCTTCTCGTTTGAGGGCCCAGAGATCATCGACTGTGAAGGGTGAGAAACACGGATGGAAACAAGTTGCTTGTCTAAACGCATAGGCACTAGATTGTGATAGAATAGGAATCGTATTAGCTAGCTGCCTAACCTGGCAAGCAGTTTGGTCTACACACGTTCAACCAGTTTGAATATGGTTGATGTAAATCACACCTATTCCTACCCTCCCCACAGCAGGTTCTATTCAGACAGCATATGCTCCTGCACAAAGACTTTCTGAAAACTGCCCTCACCATGACTCAACCCCTGTTTAATATCCTATTCTTGATGTTAGAACAACTCAAACCGTAAACTGACTGGCGGTCTTTTCTTTTTAGACTTGTTTGTTTTTGCTATTGGCTGACTAAGTGTCTCTCCTCACACTCTCTCTTTCTATTTCTCTTTCTCTAGGTGTCAGATAGACTGGCACAAGGGGAAGGATGTGACGGTGAAGACAATTAAGAAGAAACAGAAGCACAAAGGTCGCGGCACCGTGCGCACAGTCACCAAGCAGGTCCCCAACGACTCCTTCTTCAACTTCTTCAACCCCATCAAAGGTGAAAAAACAGTAGCATTCCCACACACTTGATATGTACGTACTCAGGCCGGAAAATATTGCACACGACCAAAGGCACGCCCGTTTTCCACTGATGTCAAGGCTCCCAAAGACAGCTATAGCATGTGTTAATTTGACTTGAACTGCCTTCTCAGTCTTGTGTTGTGTTCCCTTAATGGAGACTTGGAGATTGGTTCTCTGCTCTAAAGCCAGTAGTTTCAACAGCTTTTCTCACAGTGCTACTGGCGGTTCTAAATAATCATTGTTTCCTGTCTGACCAGGAAACTTATGTCGGAGTGCAGTGTAGTGCTCCACCAGGAGGGGGTGCCAGTCTCCCTCTCCTGCGTTGGGTGGTGGCTCCCAAACTGCTCTTGTCTTGTTTGAAATCGGGCCATTTCCTTTGTAAATGTATTATACCGTGCTCGCATCACCATAGTATATAACCAAAGAGTTAAGTCCGGGACAAGGGAGAGTTTATTTTCTCGACCAAATGTGGCACAGTGGTGGGACAGGAATATCTTGTATATGGTGTCTTGAGTTTGGGTATATGAAGTATGTCACCTCCTGTAGAGGTTTGGGATGGGGTTCCCACTGGGAAGTTCCATTAAGTACACACTGATGGGACTGTATGTTAATTAGAAATGTCCATGAGATGAAATGTTAGTTTGAAGTTTGGAACGTAGCCCTGTTCTCTCACTGTGGCTCATGAGGACATTTTTAGTTTATTTTGTCACTGTGGAATGTGCGGGTCTTGTGAAAGGTTTGCTTTCTTGGCCTGATGTAAATATCTGTATTTTCCTTGTTCAGAGGAGGTCAACAGCATATCGTACGTCTTTTAAAACTGTGGATACTGGTTACCTTTTTTATTTAAATTTTTTTGCACCGCTTGGTGTTTCTGATATTTTAGTTGAGCTGAGAAGTGTAAATAGCACACATTGCAAGGGAGCATTCTAAACATATTTGAGATGAGACGTCAAGACGTGTGCTATCAGTCCCTCACTCAGGAATGACTACTCGTGGTTAGGCTGAAAGAATGGGCCACAGATACGCATTTAGAATCTAGCTGACGGAATTGAGACACAAGTTAAATTTGTCTGAGTTCTATGATTTTAAGATTATTTCTTAAATGTCGAGTGGTCAATACGCACCTGTATTTGAACACCGACTGACTCATCATTTCTAAATGTGTCAATGTAAGGCAGCTTGTCATAATGGCCGGTGACCAACCAATGGCCCTTCAAAACGTCACCACATATTTCTTATACCTTAGACGGCGATCAGTGATGTTTAAAGATATCATGTGTTTCACAATGTGTCGCTAATGTGTATGACCCTAGGCTGGGGCACAGGGAGGTACCAGACTGCTAGTCCAGTTGCCCATGGCAACCCAGTGTAAAAGTAGACCCAAGCCAGTAGTCGTCATCTCCCTTCAAAGAAATTGGAGGTTCTTTGACCTGTCAGTCTTCCCTTCATCCGCATTGTCTATCAGGCTATATGAGACGTGATATGGGAGGGAATGCCTGGGGCTTATCGGCTAATCTTCTCCATCACGGCTTCATGGCTTGGGAAACCACTGTGGGAGGCGGTTGGCTGCTAGGATTTATCCATTGTGACATGCTGTTCTGTGCTAGGCGGCTACATAGATGTAGCCTAAATGATTGACAGTCGTGTGGTGGTGAATGCGTTTCCCAACACCCAATCCTCTAAGTCTCAGAGAAAAGAAGGGGTCATGACGTCACCCCCATCAAGGTATTGTCAGTGAGGGTGAGTTTCTGACCTGTGGTTCTCTGGCCTTGAACTGCTAGGGGCACAATACCAGCACACTTTGTCATGGAAAAACCATATTGCACTGCTTTTTTCTTTGGAAGATGCTATGGATAGTGCGTGTGTGTGTGTGTGTGTGTGTGTATGCGTGCGTGTGTGAATGCATGGATGGGTGATATTTAGACATTTCTCTGAAGTAAAACCAATTGTTTTCCCCTTTCTTTCACAGTTTCACCAGATGGAGAGTTGGTGAGTAAAATATAGCCTAGTTTCCACTTTAGACAGAGCATGAATGACACAGTGAATGGTGTAGTCACGACTTTATTTCACCTGTTTTAAGTGCTTTGTCATTTCTGACTCATTGCCAAAGTCATTTTGAGTCACTGCTTTGGTTTAACAGGACGAGGACTCGGAGTTCACCTTAGCCACAGACTTTGAGATTGGCCACTTCTTCCGTGAAAGGATAGTCCCCCGAGCAGTGCTGTACTTCACCGGAGAGGCCCTGGAGGATGACGACAGCGTGAGTGAACACTGCGCACACTAAAAGCCCCACAGCCTAGCCTCGACTCTAATCCCTAAACCGTGTTCATAACTATTTAGGATGATTTTTCTCACTTTTAAGCTTTTTTTTATTTTTTTATGTCTTTGTAGTTTGAAGAAGAGGAGCTGGAAGAGGGAGACGAAGAGGTAGGTCCAGCATGTGATATTTCATGCGATGCCAAGTATCCCACCACGAAATCACAATGAAAATGTTACATGTCCTGTCCGGCTGTGTGCGTTTCAGGAGCAAGACGAGGAGGGGTACGAAGACGACGAGGGAGATTATGACACGAAGGTCCGTTTTCTTTTTCTGCTCCGTGTTTAACACAAACACGCCGTGCTTAAAGGATTGCGCTTCCCTGTTTCCACGCCTCAGCATTATGTGGTGTCTTAGGTTGACAAGTGTTCTGAGCACGTGTCCCCCCTCCCCCCGCCCGCCCTCACTTTGATTTATGTGACACTGTCCCCCTGCTAAGGCAGATAGACCACCTAGTGTCTGCCCCACTGTCTCTGCGTGTTTGACCTAGAGCTGATCCATGTTCTAGCCACCTTCCCTGGAACGCCTTTAGTCCATATCTCTAGCCTAGTTTCCGTTTCAAGACCAACATTTTTTACAACCCCGAATTTATAGGGATATGAGCTTTGTGACGAAGCATTAGTACGCGGTCTTGATTGGCCGACAATGGCCGCGTCAGTGGAATTTCCTATTCGTTTTGTGTAGGTGCTGGGACTTGTTGTAGAGGTTAGAATAGAAATGCACTGCATGGCAAACCCGCCTGTGAGAGTAGCTAGTGCAGGCAGGTGTGTTGCATTTCTGTCTTAACAAGCCCGTAGTGTGATCCTGACCATTAAACCCACGTATATTGTTGTTGTCTCTCCTCCCCTCCTCCCCCTTTCTACCCCCCCCCATTACAGGCATAATCAATCATTGTCACGCCGTGCATTTCTAGGTAAGGGGGTTATGAAGCCGGCCATCCATTGAGTCTCTGTCATTGTTTTGGCTTTGGCTTTGGCTTTTTGCTGACTTTCTCTCTCTCTCAGTCCGACCCCGATTCCCCTCCCCGTGGTGACGCTAGTCCCAGCCGCCTGCCTCTCCCGACTCACACCTCGATCAGATCCCTAATACCCTTTCCCCATCCACACGTATCTTCTCTTTTAGTCTCATTTGTCATTCATATGATCCTGACTCTACCAGGTATCCATAACATAGTTCCGTTGGTGTGCGACCACCACCACCACCCCCCCCACCCCCCAGTTCCCCTCCCATTCTGGTGTCCGCTCCTCTCGTCTGCTCTCTCCACTTCTGTGTTTGTTATTTTGTCTTAAGTTGCCCTCTGTCTAATCTGTTATTGTAGCTCCTTGCATCTAGACTGGCTGACGTTCCTTAATCTTCGGCAGCCTGGTATCTTCAGCGCCGTTGCATTGCCTTCCTGTCTCATCCCTCTCTCCCTCTCTCCTCTCCACAGAAAGAAAAGCCCCAGCCTGCCGAATGCAAACAGCAGTAACCGTGGTGACCAGGGGAGCTTGGCGAAGGCCTGTTGTCCGTCAAACCAGTACTCATCAAATCAGCAAGTCCTTCCACCCCTGCAGGCACCTCCTCTTACGAACTCTCATATTAACGCAATAGAAAACAACCAAACAGTATTTTTAAGACATGCATGACCTTTTTATTTTCGTCTGTCCAAGTCCCCATTTGCAGTAGTTCATTCTCAAAGAAAAAGTCACACTCTATTACAACATTGCACAGTCTACTTCATAATAGGAGACTACTGCCAAAAACCTCAGAATATTCCGCAATTGAAAATGCTGAACATGGAATGGAATGAATCCCAACATTAGTTTCCTTGAAAAAAATCAGTTACTCAGGGTTTTTTAATGCCAATAGGATAAGTGTTAGTTTACCAGGAATCTGCTGAACAGGTTTGACTTAATATATCACTGGGGTTGCTGATAAGTCTTTCTTTCCTTCTTTGTTATGGTGTTTTCAAGAGACACACATGTATCTTTTTTATTTTTATTATTTGATTTGCTTTTTTTGTGTTCATTGTCATGCCATTGGACTATTTATTCTGGTCTCATGTCGTTGTACAAAGTGGTGCATGATGGGAAAGCATTGTATGTCCGCCCACTGTAGTAAAATCCTTGTCTTGATTGAACAAACACGCGTTCCTTTCAGGCTTTGCAGATTCAAGAAATGTATGTACTGCCAAATCGTATTTTTAATATGAACTGCTTTCAAGCATTAGGAAAAATGTTTGTGCACTTATATTCCTTTGTGTCCAAAGGTATTGGGCTTAACATGAACTATGAATTAATAACATAACTAGCTAGAATGGGCACATTAGGTCACCATTTCAAATGGGACCGCTGGATTTGGCGACGTGCTCTGAATCTCAAGTACTTCTGCGATTACTTGTGTCCTCTCTCCTCTTCGACTTCTGTTATCTGCCCTTTCAGATTGTTTTGACAAGACAAAAGAGGGCACGAGTAACTAATGAAAGATTCAAGATGGAGCTTATTAAGAAAATTCTATTTGGTGCATTTTAAAATTGGCGTTGATCTATATACCATCCCCTCTCCGAAGCCTTGGACACCTGATTGTAGATTTTGGGAGATTTGTTGGTTCTGGATAGGTAGAAGCAAATGAGACTGGTGCTTAACTTTTTTTTTGCCCCCAGGGTTCTAGAATCTGTTTTAAAAGTCAGCCAAGGTGAACCAGGCAAGGGGTCTGGTTTTGGATCGTGCCAGAGAACACGTACGTGTATCTGTCATAACATAGTCGTCCTTAACAAATTACAAACCCTGGACACTGCTACAATACATGTTCTGCCATTCCCTTAGTGAACACCAAGCATAATCTAATCCATGAAAAAATTGTTTAAGAATATTGTTCTGACGATGACCTTGCTGTGGTCTCTAGGATGTTTCTGGAAACGTGTACGTTGAGGTAACTGTTTGCCTATGTACTTTATACTCTCTTCTGCACTTGATTTCGGTTGGTTGATACTGTGGATGTCTTTGATAATGGATGGTGTGGTAGCACACATCATCTCCTCCCTGTTTTTGAAGAAAGATTGTAGATCACTTGGACAAATCTCTCACAGCCACGGTGACCGTCAGCAAGCGCCCCATATTGGACCGTGTGCTAGCAATGGCCTTATCTGGTTCTTCACAATTTGTTACTTGCGCAATATTTCTTTTCAATTTGTACAGAATTAGTTAAGATATTCTATTAAAGTTGTGCAACATGAAATACTGTCCTGTTTTGTTTGTCATCACTCTGTTGGGACTTTATTACATTGTATTTTACATAACCAAAGATTTTGAGTTATTAAACACCAACATCGGCTGGCATTAGTGAATACACTTGACAGAATGGACATGGTTTTGTCATTTCTGACATCCTGGCATGAGAGCTGAAGAATGTGCAACAAAACAAGGAGTTTGCCATTGCAGTACAAGGCTGGTATCCTAGCAGAGCCAGCTCACTGCCAAAGATCAGGCATGGCATGTGGTATGTTGGGAATCTCCATCTTGATTGGCTGATAGGGGAGGCATGAAAGGTCCACTGTTAGACCCTGCTAATGCATTCTGAGAGATGAGCGCCCTCAAATCTTTCATGCATGACGATAAAGCGTATCTAAGCAACCTGAAATGTCTGCCAAGTGAAGACAGGTATCTTTGGGTCCTGAGACATTTTCCACGAACATGTTGTTAGAGAAGGCTGTCTGTGTGTGGCTCTTCAGAGAAGCAGAGGCGTGGAACTGTGACAGGGTTGGTACAGGGGTCTGGTTAAGATCAAATTTACAACCCAGGTTCGTGCCTTCAACACTGCCAGGACAGGATACTATGTTATCCTGCTGCTGTAGAATGAGAACTGGAATGAAGCTGGGATGGGGTGGGGTATTGAAGGGGTGGTTGATATTCTCCTAATTCAGCATTCCAACCTAAACGTGCTCCCTGGCAAACCAACCACAGCCTGAAAACGCTGTCTCCTACAGTAACTATGGCTGGACCTACAGGCCTATAAACAAGGCATACTATTCAGTCGTATATGGGGGGAATGGTGGTGGGAGATTAATGGCCATGCGGGAACAACGAGTTTGATTGTATCTTATGTACTCTCTTACTCAATCAGTTGCCAGGGAAGAGAACCGCATCATCTAAGATCATTACAGAAGTCATACAGAAACATTAACCTGCATGCTTTTGTCCCTAGCTGACCGTTGGCGCAGCACACCATTATACTGTTCAGCACTAATCCTCTGAATGAGAAGTCCCCATGGTTCGCTGCTGGCAGAGTTCATTTCCATGAGGTTATGTTCCTCACAACAGGTCCAAAGGCAGTTTGAGCAGGATTTCTTTCTAGCATCAACATGCACCGTACTTTCTTTAAAGGCAGGGGTTAGTAACCGTGAGTCACACCTTAAGAGTAGAACATTTCAATTTGATAAGAGGTTGTCTCAGCCTTCTGTGTTTTGTGTTGCCATGAGAAAAACAAAAACAAATCTCCTAGTTTTTATCTTGGATGCCATGCTATGAGCGACTCTCAATTTATTAAGGGAGTGGGCAGCATGCACACACAGGTTGCTTTAGATGATGTTAGATGGTATGACCCATCTGGCTGCTGGCCTCTCTTCAGAACAAAGTTCAATTACTCCTGTTGAAAGAAAGTGAAGAAACGAAAAAGAGAGAAAGAAATGAGAGCATACAGTGATGATGTTGTCTGTTCTCTTCTCTCAATCGGGTGTGTGCTTGTGTGAATGTTTACATGAATATATTTGATTAGTCTAAGGTTGCAGCTTACTGTAACCTTGCCATAAGGTGTGTCCAGGTGATAAATTGTAGAATAACTTAGTCTATAAAGCCACTGTTCCAGACCTGGGAAATCAGTTGGGACATCTTAAGCATACTAACTAACAGCAAACTCTGAAGACCAATATGAGAATAGTTCATTGTATAAACAATATAAAAGAAAGCAAGCAACAAACACACAATCGGCCTTTAGTTGGATTTCTAGATGAAATATCACTGCACGCTACGTGATGTGTATGCCAATTTAGTTAAAGAGAACAGAAGCATTAAAGCAAGCATTGAGATGAATCATAAGATTCTCAAGATCATAAGACGTGATACCCTTCATTGTTTCTCCCTAGTCTCATTTGATCTCTCTCCAGGAGAGGAGTACAGGGTGTGGCCGGCCTTCCGCCCTTCCTCACAGCTGCAGCTGCGACCACCACACTCTTGGCAGCAAGGTGCATCTGGCAGGGCTTAAGGGTGTGTGACTGTGCGTGTGTATGTATCTGTGCGTGTGTGTGTGTGTGTGTGTGTGTGTGTGTGTGAATGTATGTGTGGGGCCTTTTCAACCCTCCACAGTCGGAAGCGATTTGAGCCAGATAGTGGTCCAAAGGGAGAGGGAGGAATAGAGAGGTGCTTTATACAGCTGAAGACTCACTCTATGTTCAGTCTGAATAAGATCAACAGACAGCATCAGTAGAAAGACCCCGGCACCACTCAGATCTGCCGATAATGCCGCTGGCAGCACTAACACGCACGCACACAGGGGCATTTAACTTGTCCTACTTCTGCTATTGACTAGCTGTGAATCATTTTAGACTTCTAACTTGTGCTAGTTTGTGTGTGTGTGTGTGTGTGAGTGTGTGTGTGTGTGTTTGTGTGTCCTGTTGGGTTAATGCTTGTCAGATACTTAAACAGCACTTGGGAGGTACAGAAAGGGCTTAATAGCTCTAGAATACAGAGCGGTCACTGAAAAAAACTATAAAAATGCAAATCCAACTGTTCTGCTATCACCATGACTTCCCCGTGAGGAACTGGACGCGCACATAAACATGTCTGACCCCACATTGCAGGGCGCTCATGGGAAACGCGGTGCATAATGCCACTGAGAGGGGGGGTGGCGTCCTTGAAGGGGAGATAAGGGGGAGACAGAGCTACACAAGCTTCTTTAAGAGATTACATTTGGCCCAAAGGAAGACTCATTCTTGTTATAAGTCTTTGTACGGGGAAAGATGTTTATAATGCATGTGGGCGTGGGGAGAGAAAGATGTTTTGGGGAAACATTTATAAATAATGAGATAAAGGAGGGAACTGGAGTGGTTTCTGTAGAAAACGGAATTAGCCAGAGAGAGGAAAAAATTGTCAACTAAATAGGCTGTTTAGCCAAAGCCCAAGTAGGCAATTAACAACAGTTCTTTCATCTCCGCCTCTGCTCATTTTCAAGCCTTGCATCGGAAAAAGCTACATTCATAACAATACTTAAAAGGCTATGATTCGACCCCTAGGATATAGATAGGAAATGTGTTATTCTGAACCAAGTGTGTTCCTAGTCCAAGTGAGTGTTTGTGTACTTTGCTACACGGCATATTCAGCAATTGGTGTAGCACAATGGCAGAATAGTCCCTTGTCTCTGTTTAATCACATTATTATCAATGGCCCAACCCTTGAGCAAGTGTGGGAAAGAATGCAGCACACCCAATCGCTGCATTGCTCTTGCCGTCTCTTTGGATTTATGAATGGGAACCGAGGTGGGGCATGATAAGCCGGATTCATGCTGTTTGGCTTCACATGAGCTCGTAGAACCGGCCTACCTCTAAAGGCCTCTGGTTACATAAATCAGGACAGGAACACAACATTTCAAACTTGGAGAAGAGACCAATAGTGAAGCTCCACGCTCAACACATGCAAGTGTAAATCTTCCTTATTCTTCAGGTTTGCATTTATGGGGTCTTTAAATCCCTGCACTATGGTAAACACCTCCCTTTATGCGGTAATACAACCAATTCAGATTTACTGGTTCACTTCAAAGTCTTGTATAAAGTATGTGGATTTTAATTCAGGGGAATTTGCCTCTCTGTCTGCCTGTTTGTATTGTTCCCCCAGGCTCATTCCTTTCACTTACCGTAAGGATTTCTTCCGTCTTGCATAGTCTTGCATTGTTTTCTGGGGAAGGACAGGTGAACAAAGAATGTCTGCACAGCACTGTCATCTGAAAACAATGCCTCTTGTAAATGTAGGTTGTAGGTATGTAATGTAATGTAAATTAACACGGTATGACACATTACTTTTAATTCCTCCTATGTTCTTGGTGTACAGTACAACCCATGTCACCAAATGCATAAACATGTATTGATGAATTAATGAATAGTTAAAAATGAACCTGGATGTTTACAAAGAATTACTACTCAGAAAATGCCCCCTGCTGAACAAAACCAATGGGCAACTGTGGGCAAAACAATAGGTCCAGTTGACATGTCACAGCATAGATCCTCCGTGTGGAGGAAGTGTAGATTTAGTTGTGTGTGAAGGTGGCTTCACCGTGTAAGCTAAGCTAAAGCTGTGCAGCCGGGATAAGAGTGAATGGGACATTCCGGGCTGCTAGAAGCCTTGCAGGCCCACATACCTGCCATTCCTCGCAGTAACAGGCCGAGGGGGATGAGGTGTTGGACTCCTTGGCACAGCGATTATCTTTCTTATTATCGAGAAGCTTTCACTTAAGAATGACAGACCGCAATTGCTTAGTGAATATAAAAGAAATAAAAAGCCTTGGCCAGGCTCCATTCACTAAAGGTATGAAAGACTTGTGTGAGACTTGTTTTATGCAGATAGGTTTTTATCTCAGACACGTTTTCAGATTGGTCATTATAGTAGCATCTGCCTCTATGTTGGGCCATACCAGCGACCTTCGGCAATGTTAGACCTCTGTGCTATGACCAGTCAGTCTCTCAAGCAGCATTGTCTTTCTATATCCTCTCCTCTCTTCTGCCATTTGTTCTTTTTCCCACGCTCATGAATGTTAGGGTGGCCAAAGACACACACACACTGGGCTTATCTGAACAATGCCTCGAATAGCTACCGAGTCTCATCACAAGGGCATGTCACTGGAGAGCAGAAGGGTCTGCATGTTTGTGTTTGTGTGTGTGTGTGTGATGGAGTGTGTGTGTCCGTCTGTGTGTGTGTGTGTGTGTGTAACAGTGTGTGTGTGATGGAGTGTGTGTCCGTCTGTGTGTGTGTGTGTGTGTGAGTGTGTGTCCATCTTTGTGTGTGTGTGTGATTCTTTGTGAGGGAGTGTGTGTCCGTCTGTATGTGTGTGTGTGTGTGTTTGTGTGCGTGTATGCGATTGGCCACAGTCATAAACGAGTCCCACCATGCAGCTGTTACCTGCTGACCCCTGTCCTGTTCTACTTGTCAACAACTCACCGCCACCCGCCCATTCACAGTGTTCTCCTCCAGTGCTTAAGTTGCCTATGGATAGTGTAAAATTCACTAGGCCTCTAGTAACTAACAACCCCTCTCTCTCTCTCTCTCTCTCTCTCTTTTTCTCTCTCTCTCTCTATCTCACACACACACACACACACACACAGCTATAATGTATTTGTTCCAAAGATTACACTTATAACTAGTGTGCAGAGTGCAACACCTCTGCTTTCGTCATCTTGTGAAGCGATCCTAATACTGTGTGCAGGGTTGAGTCAGAGAAAGCCTCTCTGGCGTGGCGTGTCGGCTCACTCCAACAGACAGGGAGACGGCGCGGAGCCTCATGTCCCAACAAGACTGCACGGCAACCCTTTCTCCCATTGTGCTCGGTCTGTGGAAAATGGACTGGTGCGTTTCCTGGCTTATGATCGTTCTCTTTTCCATGTGTGGTGGAAATTGCCCTACATGAGGTGGAGGAAGGACTTTGAACAAAATGCACAATTTCCTAAGTTCAAGTAATGGTTTATTTTAACACCTTTGGAACTCCACCCTTGCAATGGCGCCTTACGGTTTATTGAGACAGTTAAAAGTGTGAATGAGGGTCCTTTCATCTTTATTGTCCCTTCCCTGGTCACCATATGCTTTCTCAAGGGTTTTCCTGAGGTATACCATTTACACTACAAGGGTGCTGGGGGACCTTCCAGCTGAGCGCACACAGGACACCCATTTGGGTGGAGATGTATCACCTATCAAAGAACATTTCACACAGAGATCAGCGTGAGGTCAGCTGTTTCACAGGCATTTACACAAGACTTGAGCATAACTAAATATCAGAAAGTTCTATCTAAATATATGTATACAGTGGTGTAAGCATGTACCTCATGGTGTTATTTGCCCATTACACACGTCACACGTTTCCTCTTTCATTTTGTATTTGTATCAGAATCGGCGTGAAATCGGTTGAGGAACACAGAGTCCTACTTCTACAAGCAAAGCAGTTGATGACACATCCCCTCTCTCTTTCCGTCTCTCCCCCCGTTTCCTTCGCTCTCTCGGGACTTTATTGTGTCTAGGCCGAGATGACAATGGTGTTGATTTGGATCCAAGGCTGTCATAACACACCTCCAGGATCCCATTATTATCACAGCTTCTTCCTGGGTGAGCTGTCCCTCACCCCCACGCGGCTGACCGAGGCGGAGAACGGCGGCGGATCCTATTGACACGTCCGGTTTGATAACACCGTCAGACTGCCGGCTTCCCAGAGAGGGACAGGCAGCATGCGGCCGTTCTCCTTCCGCCGAGCGGTGGCCATACACAGCTGAGGGCCTGAGTAGGGTGAGATACAAGGAAGGGCCTGAGACGGGGGGTTATGTCAATAGACCTATTGAAATGGTCATAGGCAAAAGATAATAAAGAGGCTCCCTCCCTTCCTCTGCGTCTCTCTCCATCCCGCCCACACACACCTGGCTCTCCCTTTGCAAGCAGTCTCCTCCCTGAAAAGCTAACCCGCATGCTGACTCACTGCCCAGGCATGTCTCTGTGTCTCCACCACAATTTCCCCAATATACACACACACCCATTAAACACACACACATACGCCGCCAGTGGCAGGCGACAGGAAGGCAACTAGCTTAAACAAAGACGTAGAATGCTAGACTACCGGAAGAGAGGTGGAGGCTTCGGCAGTGTTTAAAGAATCAGGTGTGTTGAGTTCAAACCAAAGGCGTACGCGTGTGTGGCGTCTTCCCCATTTGAGCGCAAAGGATTACGTCGGCCTCATAAACAATTTCGCTGCTATTATTGGGAGCTTGTGGCATCACCACTAACGAGGCCTAATAGGACGACAGAGAAGGCTTATTGAGTCAGACATTAGAAGACATCTTTCGCTGTCCATGAGACATGGTGAGGTCACGACACAGTGTGGGACGCGCGGTTTCCCGCCTCGGATGTCTGTGAGGCGATTAGGGCCGACCAGAGACGAGCTCTATAGCCACAACGGGCTGGGGTGGGTGTTTGGTACACGCTCGGCATGAACCTCGAGCGCACACACACACACACACACACACACACAAAAAACGTTTGTGTGAGAGAGAGAGGCAGAAAGAGAGAGACACACAAACATAGAGAGAGAGAGAGAGACAAAAAAAGAGAGAGAAAGCAGGGACTATAATCGGACACCGGGGTTAACCTCATGTGCTTGAGTGGCCCTCTGTCACACTGGCGTCAGGGCAGACATTAGAGTGAAGAGCTGATGACATATCCCAGCTCCATAGTCTCCACTGCAGTCCCACACAGGCTCCAACAGCAGACCAGGATACTGTGGTTATGGTCTGGCAAGGTCAAAGACACACCCATAAGGCTCACTGAGACGGGCCTGACAAAAGTAACACTTGGCCCAGTTGTCAGCGACCAAGCTTGGCTTTGCTGCGGGCAGTGAATAGGGATAGGCTATGATACACACATTCAAAGTCATATACAACGTCAATCATGCAATGATTAACCAGGTCACTTTCATTTTTGTTTTTGATTCCTGATCATACCGATTTGACTGGAGGTAGTGTAATTTCGGCTGGCTTCTGTGCAAGGGTTTAGGTTTGTGTTGGACTTGGAGGGTGGCGTTGCAGATATGGGTATGCACTATTTATTGGTGGGTTATTATTGGGGGGGGGGGGGGGGGGGGGGG
>JAVQIZ010242338.1:0-13082 GCA_036023535.2 Galaxias brevipinnis | reverse complement strand
CCCCCCCCCCCCCCCCCCCCCCCCCCCCCCCCCCCCCCCCCCCCCCCCCCCCCCCCCCCCCCCCGAGAGAGAGACGAACCAGGCGGGGACCGTCAAAACCTGCTCCACTGCAATCCCCCTCTCATTCATCACAGCAGTCAGAGCGCATTCGCCCCGTGCCGACATACAAATGGAACACCCGGTGCCAGCAGGCATCACGTCCCCGCTGAACAAGGGGACAGCAGGCCCCGGCAGCATGACTATGAGTCAGCTGTAGGCGGTGCCCAGGTTCAACACCCACGGACCGGGATGGAGGGAGCGGGGGATGACCGGCAAAGCATTTCTAAAGGATGAGAGTGACACTCCTTTTCCTTGGCAACTGTTCTAGCCGGTCCATCCTAAATTCACGTTCCATTTAACGTGATCCTTTACTGCTCACCGTCCTGCACCTACGGTTCTGAAAAAAGCCCTGCATTCATTTGCCTGTACCCTGACTCCCCGCGTTCCCGCCCGTGGCCAGGCAGCCTCGTCCCTCCCTAAAACGAGCCGTGCCAGTGGCGCGGGGCCAGAGCCCTCCCCGTGTGCGCCCGTGGAGCCCCTACCTGCAGGAATGGAATAAAGTCTTCTTGTTCCAGGTAATTACAGCCAGGCCTGGCCAAGAGGTGCACAAACGTGGAGGCGTCGTCGTGACAGGTCTGCAGCATTCTGGAGAAGGAGAGAGAGAGAGAGAGAACAGATGGTTACACGCTTTTCTTCCTGTTCTCCTGCACTCCCCTCATCCCCCTTTTCTGTCCCGGCGTCCAGAAATCGGCGAGCGTGTTTTAATGCATTCCGAAATTAAGATTCTGGATTGACGCTGGCCGGCCGTGCTCTAGAGTGCTACGGCGGCGATGGATGACATCATGGTCTCTGCTCGGTGGGAGGCCCTGCTCTCCCGTCAGGAGCTCGTGTCAGAGGGCAGCGCAGGGCCCAGGCCGGCCCTCCTGAGGGGGCTCCCACATTAACACGGCGCCACGTCTCTCCGGCTCCCAGCGGCCCGGAGCCAGGAGAAGGAGAAGGGAACGCAGAGCTACAGTGCTGCGCAGAGCTACAGTGCTGGCCCTGTACAATGCCCAAGCCCTGTGCTGGCCCCTCTTAATGTCACGCCGCAACACTTCTCACAGACTACATAATGGACTTCATTTATAAAGGACACTTTTGTCCATTCCCTCGTGTGGTTGTTGGCTTTATTTTTCCGAATTTTCTATTTGGATTCTTATGAATGGCTTTTTATTTTTTTGTGAGGGGCAACAATTTTCCATTTGAATTCTTCTGAAAGGGAAAGTACATGGGATAATGGAGGGAGAACTATGCGTATGTGTGTTGCTGCTGCTCCCCATTGTTGGGGAGATCGCATGGGACTGACGAGGGAGTGCCCCGGCGCTCCGCTCGGAACGCCATCCCCCGTTGGTCTTACTTTCTCCACATGGCGACGAACTTGTGGACGGACACGAAGCCCGTCCTGTCGCCTCCGGCCGAGTTGAACAACGGAGCCTTCCAGTAGAGGGGACACTCGCAGGCCTACAGGGGGACAGGGGGAGAAAGATGACGAGTGTTTATTGAACCGTTACGGTGTGGTGGTATCCATGTGCAGCCCCTCTGGTGGTGATAACAGCCTGAGACCTAGGGGACGTGTGTCTACGGCCAGGTTCCTCTCGGATCGTCGAGATCATATTTATCATGGTAGTTAAATGCTGCATAAACCGTAGTAAACTCCGGGAGGTGTGTAGGGGGTGCTCAAATACTGCTAACAAAAATAACTTCCTGGTGGCAGTGGATCCTCTGTACTACAAATCACAAGCTCACCTTGGCAACGAGGCCCATGTCCTCAATGGTGGCCCTTTCATTGGGGAATTGGGAAAATATTTTCTCAATCTTGGAAATGAGGCTGTCGATGTTGAGGTTGGCTTTGGGCCTGCCCCGGGGGAAGTAGAACTTTGGAATGCTTTCACTTAGAGCTGTGGCGACAGGCTCTTCTGGCTTCACCTGGGCCTAAGGAGACGGGACAAAAATAAACAGTGTTAGCCTCCCCCGCTAGCCTTTGCTAACATTTATACATTCACTTACACTAGCGCAGGCTAACACTAACAGTCACTCAGTCTAATAAATACATCTCAATCTTCATGGCCCATTAAGGAAGAGTAATGGTAGCTCTGCAAACTATTCCCCACTGTCCCCTCTCAGGCTCCCATTAACCATAATGGTGTTCAATTAAGAAGTGTCAACTGACACTGGCATGCGCACAATAGACCATTTACAGTCATTTTGGAGGGCGCCAAATGCTATATTGAACTTACATACAGTCTGCTGAGTGACTGATGAATAATAGTATTCATCCAATTAAAAGAAGAAAAACTGCATAGAGAAACAACTATAGCAAGCTATTCCATGACTGGGTATGTTATAAGCCGAGAAATCCATTACAAATAGTTTTGAATGTACCAATCTATTTGGCAACTGTGTATCTTGCACATAAAAAAAAAACATGTTTACAACTGCAGTCAAATTGATTATGCACATGTATCTATTCCCAGATAAGGTTCCAGATTAGGAACAATTGATTATTAGGTCCGGTAAGTTCATCACAACAGTGTTTTGGAGTAAAAAGATATTTCCACATAAATAACGAGCTTGCCTTGTAAACTGAATGAAGCCGTCCTAAGCAGAGGGACAGTTTAACTAGCCTACTCTAGACCTTGTGGTCGTCAACAAACATCAGCTAACCGTAATAGGATACAGATCAGTAGGAGAGACTTTCTCAGAGTTACTGTGAACTGTGTGTGTGGGTGTGTGTGTGTGTGTGGGTGTGTGAAAGGAGAGCGCGTGAGGAACTCGCACAGAGATAGGACGACAGAATAAAAGTCTGGGCTGAGAGAACCAGAGGAGCCACCTTGGCTGGAACCAAACCCGGGGCCTGATTACAGGCAAACAGCAGTTGCTAATGACAGCTTTAAAGATACAGACAAAGCAGGCATGTGGTGCGGGGTGTGTGTGTGCGCATGGCCATTAAGGCCTACTCGACATACAGAGCCCACCTCAGAATCTTACTTCTCCCTCAATCTGTCCGCCTCAGTCCCAACTAACTCCAATGAATGCCATTCCAAAGTGATGCAGCCCTCCGTAACTTAAAACCAAGTATGTCAAAGCCTGGGCACAGCTGTGTGTGTGTGTGTGTGTGTGTGTGTGTGTGTGTGTGTGTGTGTGTGTGTGTGTGTGTCCACAGGCCACAAAATGACAGCTTTGTCGGCGAGGCCTGAGCTGTTAGGCCCCAGCACCATGACATTGGATACAGGCCTTTCGTTTAAAGCATAACAACTATGACTTCATGCAATACCACCAGAGCCAGGCCTACCTGTCATGATCAATTTGATTCAATGGCCACTGGTATGATACATAGCCCTACCAGGCATAGCAAACATACTGTGGGGGGTGGGCGACCGATTAAACAGCCCAAACTCCTGTCAGCCAGGAACTCCATTCTGCTCATAGGTCAGAATCACTCAAGTGGTTTCCCCGCATACACAATAAACAAACAATCCTGCTTCATCTAAAATGTGTGTCTGTGTGTGTCTGTGTACACGTGTGTGTTAGGATCTGCCACTTGTTTTAGCCAGAGCTTGTTTGGCTGGAAGACAGCTCTAAATCAGAAGCTGATTCCCGAAGACTATTTACATGACAGGAGTATCTACCCAATCTCTCATGGCCTTGAATAAGCTGAGATCATGTGCGGTCAAAAATACAGATAAACACTCCCACCCCAGTTTAGACAGGAGAGACACAAACGCCCCCCCTCTAGGAGGACTGCTGCGTTACCACTGCTAGTGGTTTTTAAAACTTTCCTATCCAAAGCCAACATCTGCAGAACACAACAACAGGCAGACAAATTCTCCATTAATGGGGCATATTAATCAGGACCAATAGAACAGTTTATCTCGGAGGACAAAAAGTGGCCTTATAAGGACTACATGGACGTGTGCAGGCCAGGCTACCTCTCTGTCTGTCCGGGGAGCCCTTCTTTGGTATGGCTACGTGTTAGCGTTGACTGTTTGGAAAAGTTCTGTGGCATTCCGTCCGGGGGATTCTGCTCGGTGGAATAGATAGTGATAAATGCTTTTGATCCTCTCCTCTCCCGTGTGTGAGCGCACGCGAGTGTCAGCCATGACTATAAAAGGACATGGACATCTCACGCCGCCCCACAGGTCCTGTCCCCTTCGCTCTCCCCTCATGCTAACCGCTAGCAGAGCTCTTAAGCACCGCCGCTAAGCCCTCTGATATTCTGCACATCCACAGGAACGACACCCACGGGCACACGGTCACAATCACACACATGGCCAAGGGCATTTCAACTGTTTCGCCCAGAGCCTACACTGCCTCTAACATAAATGTGTAACTGCACATAAAAACTCAAACTAATGTCTGATCAGGGCCTAGGTCTCCATATCCTTGTTTACAGATTGCTATTTTTTAAGCACCACTGGCCTTTCATCCAAGTCACTTTGCTACTCCTCTCCCAGTTGCTCTACATTGATAACCTCAACCCTCTTTGACTTCAATACCCAGAATACCTGGTAATAGTTAGCGACTGGCAAAAAAGCTGCCGCTTGGATAGTACAATACTTGTCTTAGAATACTAAGACACAGACCTTGATATCCAACAGTAGATAGCTCCACAAACAAATACCACCAAGATGCCATATAATAACCCACAGGGATGTTGCAATCAAGTGCTACAGAAACCAGCTAAGGCATCTGTGAAACAAGCCCGGCACTACTGGGGCTGGCAGACTGGGCTAGGAGCACCTGCCTGTCCTTGTTGGAAGGCTCGGAGCCTCTTCTTGAAGCGGGAGGGCAGGACAAAGTCGCAGCCGCGCGCCAGCAAAGCCAACTCCTTCCTCAGGTCAGGGTCCTGACGCAAGCACAGCTCCTTCATCCTCATCCTCGCGCCAGACAGGATGGGAGAACGCGTGGCACTGACAGGCAGACACGCTACGTGGCCTGGGGGTGTTCGCCTCCTTGGTGGTGTTGTGGTGGTGGAAATCACAGAGCTGTAGTAGCAGCGGGGTTAGCAGCCGTCTTCTGTGTTCGTGTCCCTCTGCTTGTCCTCTCTCTGAGGGGGGAGCCTCCTAATGCAGGCTAGCAGCTGCTACTGTGTCTCTCTCTCTCTCCCACTCTCTCTCTCTCTCTCTTTCTCTCAGCCCAGCTCTGGCCACACACTCTGCTTCTCAGCTCTGCCTGCTGTCATGTTCCACTCCCTATACACACAAACACATGGACACACATGTACACACACACACACACACACACACATACACTGGGTACAGGGAGCCCCCAGCTGCATAGCCACTGTAGAGATAAGGTAAGAGGGTGTGTGTGTGTGCTTCATTGAGTGTACGATGGATGTAAGGTGTGTGTGGTGGATCTGCCCTTTCCAGTTCGCATTCCTCAGCCCTCGTCAAAGGTTATGTAAAGAGACGGAGCTGTTGTCGCGCCCCGCGGCGAGCGCAGGCCCTGCTAACTCGGGGACGCCGCTCAATGTCAGGACACGCTGGCTTCTCCGCCACAGCACACAGCTTGAGTAGCCCTGCTTCGCGACACCCCTTCAAAAGCATGCCTCCTTATGGCACGGGAGTCCAGCCGCTAGCTGGCCGGGGAGGGGTGTGTGTTGACCACGACATTTCAAGCTTCAGAAATGTGGGGTTTCCCCCCCAAAAAAGTGAAATCCCGCAATATGGTCGGGCCACAACCTGACCACAGTCATCAAGCCAAAAGGTGATTAAGTGAGCCAACCAGCGGGAGCTTAGCTACTGCAACTCGAACAGAAGAGTGAAATGGAATTTGGTATACATAGCTACGAACTCCTGAATAGTGGACTAAACAATGCGGTTTCCTTTTACCACTCCTCCATCCCATAGTATGGCGGCCTTCCTTTGTTTTTCCCTTCTGTTTGCAGGCTTGGGCTGCCAGCCATTCCACGTCTTATTATAGCTGATGGCCCTTAGTCGGCGCTATTGGGGGGGATGTGTCGAATTCAAAGAATGATGGCCAATACCAGTCGGTGCCTATTAAAAGTGTGTGCAGACACCGTTTGGGCAACCAAAGAAACCAGATCTGGAGAAACGAGGGCGTATCTTTAGTCCTCGCACAAACATCCGCCTCACTCTTGTGCCAGACAGACTGACAGCAATTACATCAATTCTGGGCAAGCGCGCTGATCCAACAGCATCCAGGCTGCCTGTGCTAGGAGGAGAGCCCCTGTTCCCTGTGTACACGGGGAAACACTGCCTTTGGAGGGGAAAAAAATAAACTATTGTTGTGTCCTACAAACAAATAAAGACACGAATCTGGGTGCGCTGAAGAGGAGTGTATCTGCATACAAAAGGCGTGTGTGTAAATAAGTCTGCCCATGCGAGGCTGGGGCTCAATGCTGCCGAGTTGAAAGCATCCTGGCAGCGTGTTTTGACTGTTACCGGGCGCAGCGTCAACACGCGGGTGCGAGGAGAAAAGCACCCCCTGGGCTTAAACGATAGGTATTTATGGATGACAGGTTCACAGAGTCCGCATTCTTCCACCGGCTTCAGCTGGAACCCACTTCCTGTTATCCCCCAATCTCAGGAAACTGCGTGTGTTTGATAAGCCGTTTTGTATGAAGGCGTTTCACGCCACCTGCCTGTTGTTGCACCCCATCCTAACCGCAAAGGAAAACAGAAGGGGACCAAATAAACGCTGCACATGAAACGGTGTGTGTGTGTGTGTGTGGTAGTAAGATAGTAAGGCTGTCAGGATCCAGTTAGAGCAGATATAATCTGGAGTTTGTTCCATAAACAGTATTACTGTGCTGGGATAATGATCTGTTGGTTTGTACATAGTGAGCCTATTGGTGTGGCTTAAGGATACGAGTGAGCAGACACACAATAACAGTGGGAGCTGGTTAGACTGAGGGAATGCTAGACTGGCCTTCATCCGAGAGCATCTGGCAGTGCCAACAGTGCCACTCTCCCAATTGTCCATTCACACAGACGCACACGTACACACAGACGCGCGCGCACACACACACACACACACACACACACACACACACACACACACACACACACACACACCTCACTACTGTGGGAGAGAACATTGTTGGCGGGCCAAACAATTTGACTTTAGAATTCATTAGTCAATAGTGTGAGAGTCAATGTAGGTCACTGTGTTAGTCGGAAAGGCAAAAGCCCAAACTAGCAGCATGCCTAATCTACAAATCAAAATCTGAACTGGACACCATGTGTTCGGCCACGTTCCGGCCGATGATTGCGTAACAAGTGAGATTTTGAAATAGTCCACGCGGTGTAAGTGACCAGTGTCAGGTCTACGATGTTTAGACATTTCCAGTAGCCTGTCAGCTATTCAAGGAAACCCCATGATAGTACACCAAACAGGGTACAAAGGTGGTCTCCATCTATCTTGATCTACCATTCAACGGAACCAATGAGTCCTACCCTTGTTCCTAAAAGATTCTAGGGGAAGACATTCTAGGGATTATTTATCCTACGGTAAGAATACAGTTCCAGTTGGACGAATCAAAGTGGTCCCTTAGGGGGTAAACCAATCAATCAATAAAGTCCTACATCTAATAGTGGGAGCAATTCAGAACTATTGAGCTTTCAGGAAACTAAAATCATCCCCAGCAAAACAACAGAACATGCTAGGCCTCTGCAGGTCTAAACAGCACGACAATCAGAAGCATGTGACAGTCAACGCAGTGTGGGCAGCTGAGCATGGTCCTGATATCCAGAAAGCCACGGCTCCATCCGACCCAATCGGATGTCTGAGACTGGGATTTGGAATACATATGAACCAAGGGCCAAAAATAGAGCCCACTTCACTGGCTATGGTGAGCTTAGGAGACGGGCCGAGAACAGGAGCGCGACGAGGGCACATCAGCTGGCTTGCATAAGAGTGCGGCAGCGTAATTTAACACTGTTTTCACAGAGCTTTGTCCCTAAAAATCCATATGGCCTTTGTGGCAGAACTGGAGCAAAGGTTCAGGGTAACATTTACCACAAACGCAGTCCCTATTGACTGAGTAACAGGATTACACTATAGAGTAGCTCAGATGAATTAGGGCTTGCAGTCTATTATTAAGGCATAGACAAAAATAATATCGAGGCATACTATATGGTCTTGGAAATAAATGGGCAATGTTATTTGTGCTTCCATGGAAGTTGGTATCTAAACAGCTGTTCTTGGCCTTTTTAGCAGGTGTGACATTTCGTAGCTGATGGAACAAGGCTAATAAAATATGCTTGTGGGAAACAGTTTAGTGCATGGGTCTCTCTGATAGGTCAGGTGACCGATGATGTGACCCTTGAACCCTGCCTGGAATAGCTTCAAAGTTGCTGGGATATTTAACCAAGCAGTAGCTGATAGGGGGGTTACTAGAAGGCCTTGGGAAAAAGTCCTGAAATCTGCTGATATTATAATGGAAGCCATGGACAAGACACAAAAAGATGACTTGCAGTAGGTTGCATCTTAACCCAAAGTTGGGCTTAATGTAGGCTTCTCGAGGGGAAAAGACAAACAGGCCTACCAATGGTCTATGTGACTATTTTCAAGTTAAGGATAACAGGAGAGAAGACAATGCCAAATGTTCATTACTGAATTCCTTTTGTTTATGCTAATAATCACTACATGTTTTCACCACAACAAAAGCACATTATATAGCTAGTTTTACAGAAAAGTACAAAGCATGAATCTACCCTGCACTTCACTCTTATACTAGCTCAGTTTTGTGTAGCTAATGCCGACACATGGGAACTAAGGCTATCTTTAACGGTGTCTGGTGTCAAAGTAAGACCAGCTGTTCCATGCCGCATCAGCATGACGTTAATTGAATTTTTGACTAATCCTTAAAAGAACGCATTTGTATTCAGGAATTTCACCCCATCCTTAAAATAGAACCATTACATTATACTATAACACAATCATGTTAATACAGAGTGATATACAGGCACCTTTATCAATAATCACAGTAGGAAAAAAAATAAAACGGCAGTCGTTTCATCCTTCGTCGTTAGATATCACTGAAACAGTGCCCATAACAGAGAAGTGAATGTGAAAATCAAAAGCCTTGTCCTAACACCTGTCAACCTCTTACCATATTACAATTCCGGCCAATGTTAAGCTCAAAGAAGGGGCAGGCACCTGACAGACATGCATTGCCAGCAGATGTATAGAGAAAGATGTGTATCTGAAATGTAGAGTGAGGCTGAACAATGCTGTTCTTACTCTTTTATTTTGCTCTTTACTTTTGTGTCTTTGAAGATTTTGATGGCCATTGCTCACAGTTCTTAATGACAAACACGTTGAAATAATTAACCTCTCAGAATCATTTCTAGTCTGACCGAATGTCAAAAATCTGTATTCATTTGTTTTAGTCCTAGATCTTGTGAAGAATTCAGGTTGCCCCTGTGTTATAGCTTAGGCTATTCCTCTCATCACAGGAGAACCTGTGCGAGGCAGAATGGGTTTAGGCTCCACATCCCTGTGTCCAGCTAGCCAGTACAGACCACCAGCACAGGCCCAGAGGAGTTATTACCATGCCAGGGATAGTATAGAATCCCATATTCCCGTGCCACACTGATTCATGGGAGAGGCCGAGACATACAGAAAATATTTTCCTAACAGAGTTCTAAATGTTGTATGCAGCAGATGGGAAGGCATCACATATGTTGTTTTGACAGGGTCTGGAGAGAGGCCATAAGAGTCCCTCAGTATCCTCTTGTCAGGTTTAAGAAAGGAGTCAATGCTCCTGGCTTTACCCCATACTGTTATTCTGTTTCGTTTAAGGCTTGTGCTGTGTTGACTAAACCTACGTTGAAGAATACCTAAGTGGGTTTGATTACATTTGTGCAAAGCCTCAATTGGCTCAATCAATCGGCACCATATCTGTGGTGAGCCTATGTGTTTACAAATCGGCTACCAGACAGTAGGGTTGGGTATCAAGAACAGGTTCCAAGTTTTCCGAGAACCGTGGATTCGATAAGACACAAGCATTTCACTTCTGGTTCCCAACTTTTGCATATTTTCAGTTGTGCTCCCGAGTGAAATGCAGTGAGCATTTTTAATGTCCGTAAAAGTTGCACTTATTTTGCCAGGACACGCTACGTCACCTTGTTTGTTATGCAGCACATCAACAAAGCATCCACTCTATCTTTACCTGAGACTCAAATGTATACTAAAGGAAAAGGGCAATTTTCTGTTTTACAATGCTGACCTCCCCTAGAAAACTAGTAACAGTAAAGACATTGATATGAAAAGGCCTTACTAATGAACTAGGAACAATAGAGATTACCTTATTTAGACCAGCAAGTGCATCTGTTGTCAGCGTGGACATTGAGCAAGTAAACGAAAGTAGAATTACTGTCATAACATAAGGCGTTTTCAAAACACTCCTTCTTTTTAACTCTCCCTAATGGTTGTCAAAGCTTGTGTGAGTCTCCCTTTAAGATCATGCCTTTATGGTATGCAAACTGTACACACCTTTTGTAAACAGCAGGAATGTTAGATTTACCTTTTTGGTGCTGACAGATCTCCTTAGGGCTCTACCATTGGGCCCTGCCACCCTGGCATTGGCACTGCTGCCAGAGGGTAACGTGTGTGTTGAGGGGGGGCTAGATGGGGTGCCAAGGGGGGTAGATGTTCTTTCTGTCAGGCTCCACCTGGTCGCCACATTGTTATTCTCATTTAAGGTCAGTAACGTTTTTCCCTTGGTGTCCCCACTGCCTAGTTCAATGTTGTGTCCACTCTTGATGAGATCTAAGTAGTCTTTGAGTACCGTCTGGGTGGTTGGTTCTCCCAACCAGTTCAGGAAGAGCTCGTCCACCTTCATTTTTAGAACTGGCTGGAGGATCTGTGGTGACGGCATGTTTTGCAACTTCCCCTGTTTGCAAGAAATAAACCTGTCAGTGTAATGCAAATCACTGTCCTGCTCACTTGAAAGTGTTTAACGTTGCAGCTGACAAATTGCATGTCTTTGCATATATAGCTAACCATATCATATGCCTGTCTCTATCAGTATCAGCTCCAACCTGCCCGCCAATGTGTTTGCACACTGTTCAGTTCATCGGTAAGTTTGTGAAATGTCTCTAGCTATAACAATAAAGGCATTAGCTAGCTACTGCATCACATAACTATTCGTGATACATCAGCTAGCCAGTTAGCTTATTGAATTTCGCGCGAACTTTTAGAATCCCTTCCTTGCGTCGCTACAACACAAGCAATCCGCACGCGTGAGCTACCTAAATGACTAGCAAATGTTATCAACGTATTTCCAGTATGTAAACAAAACTTACATTTATAACACCACAACATCAGCTAGAATGTGCAAAGCTACATAGAGTTGCTAACCTAACGCTAACGTACCCAGTCAACAACAATTGAACGCCTGACGTTAGCTAACAATCTAACTAGCTAGCTAACACTCAGGAACAGGAGTCCCAAGCTGGTATACAGAAAATGTGCATGCAGGGGAATGGCAATGAAGGTATTTCTTTATAGAAACTCACGTTACCTATTGACAAAAAGTTAAATATTTCTCAAATATCACCTGTAAATAATGATAGTCGTATACAGTTTTGTCTTGGGTTCATTTCGCCTGGAAAGGCAAGCACAAATTCACGTTCCCTTGGTAACCAGGAAGCGCAACTAACGCGATAGACTTATCAACTATTTAATTATGAACGTTTTTGAGAGAGCAAGTGCAAGGGAAAATGTCCTGCTATACCCTAAGCCTGGCATGCCTATCCTTCAATCTGTGTGTGCTCAAATGTGTGTGTGTGTGTGTGTGTGTGCACGCCACACATCATGTACACCCTCATAATATTTTATGAACATTTCAAATAACATTCAGTGATACACATGCAAAACTTGAAAATCAGGCAGTGAAATGTTCACAGTTCTATTCCTATGTATTTTTTCTGGAACATTTGACTTTTAAAAGAATGATGTTGACTTAATCTTAACAAGAAATAGACATTAAAAGATAGTTTATGCAGACAGAGTAAAATAGCTGCCCAGCCCAAAAAAATATGATTGCGTAATACATTATAAAGAGTAACCTCTTTCTGTCTCAAAAGTCATTTAAAAATAGCAGTGTTCCCCCTCACATGATGTGTGTACATGATGCCCCTGTTCACACCCATTATAGTTTGTGAGTAGTTGTATTTATATGATTTCTAGTTGTGTTATTATGCACGCCACTGACGGGTTGTGTGTGTAGTTGTAGCCGAGGCCAAGGCTCAAAATTACTCCTCATACATTTTCTTTATTTTGGGAGCCAAGCCAGTAGAGGGTGCAGGAGGAATGGGTAAATCCCCCTAACTTGTACTGTTGTTTCTACAAAAGGGTCCTACACATCTTACATAATACTATTATTAAGTGACTATGTTGCTACAGTATGTTCTTTGCACATCAAGCATGATTTTGTTATTCCTGTGAAATTCGTCAACATTTTTGCAGGACACCCCACCTACAATCCTGCAGGATTATACATTCCTTCAGGACTAACTAGGATGCTGCAGAAATGTCCCCTCCAATTAAAGAGAACATCCATGTTAAATAAGTCTTTAGCTTATCCTTAACCCCCCTGTACAATTACTTCCTCTGATCTTTATGACCGCTTCACTTTCCACTCGTATTTTACAGAACAGTTACTCAGATGAGATTGGCTGATCCAAAAAAGTAATTTTATGGTTGAGGGCATTGGTTCTCAACACAAAGTCTCTTCTGCTGCCCTGGACAGTATCCAACCATTTGATGATTTATAACAATAGTCTTACCTTTGCCTTTCCAGGATTTGCTTGCTACATTTGCAGGATTTTGCTACATATACACACACATAAAGATGTATGTAATGTGTGACATTTCCAAGCAAATCGTGGAAATGCAAAGGTAAGACTTTTGTATACACATGAAGATGTAATGTGTGACATAAATATAATATATATATACAGTACATATACTGTCTACTTAAACCCCTGCCGGGGGGGGGGGGGGGGGGGGGGGGGGGGGGGGGGGGGGGG
>JAVQIZ010242326.1:0-23300 GCA_036023535.2 Galaxias brevipinnis | reverse complement strand
ACACACACACACACACACACACACACACACACACACACACACACACACACACAAAAAATGGTAAACATACAGCTGTCATTCTGTCCTACCTCTCACCAGTCGTAGCGAGGGCGGGTTGGTGGTGGGGGGTGTCTGGGGGACTCGTGGCGGGGAGGTGGTGGGGACGAAGAGCTGGGAGGGGCAGCAAGGGCCAGCTGTTGACCCCCTGCCCTTCGCTCTCGGCCGTAGTCCAGACCCCGGGCACTTGGGGGAGGGTACCTCCCTGCCTCCCTCCTCCATTCCTCGTCGAAGGCTGCGGCCTCACCTGGTGTCAAACCGGAGACAAAGGGACGGTCAGAATAATAATCTGAAAAACAGTGTTCAATCTACTCAAGCAAAACAAGGATCCTACCATGGCTGGTATGCAGTCAGCCGTGAATTCATAACCTCACACCAGGCCTGCAATTCCCTCATTTTGGGGCAGGCTGTGACAAAATTCTGGAGGGAACAAAGGCCGTAAACTAGGGCCATTAAAAAAAATAATTTTAGCTGGTTTGGTTTATCATTAAATATGTACAGGCCACACAGTTCCCCTCAGCAGATAACATAAAGGTGTGAGTTTCTAAAGATTTGTTCTAGATTAATTTGACCTATGAGCATCTGATCCTTCATATACCAGGCAATAGAAAGATTTAGATACGTTTCAAACCATTTTGATAAGTTTCAACCATAGTCTTATCCAAGCAGATTTTTTAGGGGGAGGTTCAAAACGGCTTTCTTGTTCATTGATTCACCCTAATATAGAGTTGACCACAAATCTAGCACAAGAGCACGACGACCACTTTCTTTATGTTTTTTAACTTGATGCTTTAAAAGGGATTCAAGGCCGTCATGAAACTCGTGCCCTGCCTCAAACCAATTAGACAGTGGGCTAACCGAGCTGTAAAGCATCTCTTAAAATGGAGTCTGCCAGCCGACGTCCCCTACTATTCCCTTCCATTACTCACTCTCCTCCAGGTTGATGTAGTCGTCCCTCTCTTCCCGATCTCCGGTGCGGCGGTTTCGAGAGCGCTCCATCACGTGGCCACGGTCCCAGATGTGGTGGCCAATGGCTAGGCGCTCCACGCCGCTCTCACTGTCACGCATCGACTGGCGCGTCTCACGAATCTAAAGGGGAAGACAGACGATTAACGTAAAAAATACAATGAATAGTTTGTGCTAAGTACGTACGATATATAGCTACAACAACTTAACCGAAACGCAAATGTTACCAACTTTTACATCCGAAAGTATCAATTATGCAAAACCTCTCAATTGACAACTTAGGATTGCTGTTGATTATTGAGGTAGTTTCCTGCCGACAAAACTCTTTTGCAGTGTTGTGGACTTCTAATGTTTTGGCTGGGTAGGTGCAGCCTTACTCCGCCAGGTGCAGTTCTCAGCTCGCTGGTCTGCTGGTAAACTTTAGGAGCTCCCGAGTCCAAGGAGGAGTAGGAAATCACTGTGGACGACGAGTACGTCTGACAGTTTGGAGAACCAGACATTCTCTCCTGGAAGGCAAAGGACAACACATTATACACTTGCGAAAGGCAAGCTCTTCCAATAATGCAGTTGCATTATGTCTCTTGACAGTTAAACTCACCATGTTATCCATCATTCCTCCCATCATCCCAAACATGTCCATAAATCCTCCACCCTTACAAAATGGGGAAAACGAGGAAAGCCATTATTAACAAATAAACAATTACAATTACATTTTAAGAGTTATATATATTTAAAAAATACATTTTCATACTTATGTTATGTTTTTAGCTGAAAGCCTAGCTGTGTAGGCATTGGTTGCATTTTATATTTAGTATTACTGGAATGTGTGTTTGCTAGCTTGACAAGTATATTGCTGGTGAAGTGACAGAAGTTGACACAGCAAAAGATTAGGTTAAACACCGAGAGGTGAATATTTATATTGATACTGTGTAAATAACTATGTGAGCTGCAGAACATGTTTATACGGGTATTTGGAAAATTTTATTACATTTCTTAGTGGCTCTCTCATGGCCCTACTACTCACTCACACAAGTTGAGCTAATAAAGTCAGTGTATGGAACAAGGCTAGGGCTAGTGTCAGTGGTTTCTGACAACCACGAATAATGCCAAACAGAAAGGTAAGTACTCACCATTCCCATCATTCCATATGGAGCCAAAGCACCAGTCTATAAAAAGCACAGTAAACTGATTAACACATACACGCTTACATACTCAAGAACCTTTCATTTACATAAAGCTGTGTTGTCTTCCATCTGGTCTTAGTTTGACCCATGTCTAACAGATAAAAACAAAGACCTTGCTTCTAACAGATAACATAGATAATCTAAGATTTCATACAGACTTTACAGTTTTGACCAGTATCTCTAACTTCTGAGTGGATTGCTGAAATAATTCATAGCTGTTGCTAGAACCAACTAACCATTTATCCAAACTGTAAATGGACAACAGCAAAAGCACAGATACCTGTATATGGGGAGCTCGGGGAGGCTGAATCTGGGGGGTGAGGGGGAAAGGCTCAAAGCCAAATGACCCAAACAGACTTCTCATTTGCTGCCTGTGTGCTGCAAAAGGATCCCTGCAAGAAAACATGAAATACTTACTTATAGGTTCTTTCAATAAAACCTAGACAGACACTGACCAGTCACATCAAGAACCTGAGCAAGGCCCTTCTTTGCTACCTGGTCAGGACCCCACTCGAGATTACTTAGCATTAGCTAGTTAATAAATGAAATCTCAGATACTGAACTGTATAATAGGTACGTCTAGACGGCAGGTGTAAATACTCACATCATGTATGGGTTTTCATCGACGTCATTCAAGTATCGATACATGTTATTTTGACAAGCAAATTTAGCCAGCTGAGGCTAGCCAGCAAGCTAACTTGAGTTATATTGCAGAGCCGTATATTCTGCTTAACTGTGAAAAACAGTATTGCACAAACTCTTCTTCAGCTGTGGCAAGGCTCCTTCAGCAGCTTTACAAAGAAATAGCCAACGATCCAATTATATTTTGAAGAAATTGCGATTGCTAGCTAGTTAGCTAGCTGGCAAGTTATTTTTCCACTGTTGATTGCACATGAAAACGGAAGTCAGTCTGACAAAGGAAGCAAAAACGTAAGGAAGCCAAAACAAGAAATATGATGATGTTTCTGTCGAATTTCAGCAAGCTATCTGTTGCAAAAGCATCCTTTTTAACCATGACATGTAACCGGCCGTTAAATTACGGTGATGATAAATGTCACTTTATGAAAATCAAATGACCCCGTGAGACGCATGTAGCCCGCAAGCTAGAATTAAGCGAAATGTCAATAAAAAGGGGGAGGCAACATCCGGAAATGACGCACATAGTAATAGCGCAGAGCAAGCAGATGCTCGTCCAACCAAACAAAGCTCCCAATCCTTAGTACCAACCCACAAATCTCCGCTCAGAAAAGCCAACCTAACATAGGCACTTGACGTGTCCAATAACGCAACAACTTTAAACCCACTGACGCAAATACATGTTGATGGAAACCGTCTACATCAGTTCCCACATTTTAGTGTAAAACCTGGACCACTTGGAAAGCCTGTGTCAAGAAAATAAATAAATAATAAAACACCACCACAGTGTGTCATGCTAGTCCTTAATGTTTTGTAATTTGAGAGTGCATTTTTTGTCAATGTAGCTGTGGTCTGGGACTATTTATTTTCCAGGAGGTGGTAGTGTTGTAGCTAATTTCTTTGTGAAGAACGTCACTGAGTGATATTGATACTGCAGTTGCGCAAAAAGTAGTCTCTTTTCCCAAACCCGGATGTAACCAACGCCTAGCTAATTGCATACTTGAGATAAACGGTGAGTAGCTTTCTTTACGGTATAAATTTATTTTAGAATAGGCTTTATGTTTAGACAGCTCTATGTGTAACCTAATGTGACGGCCCTTTATTTTACACAGTAATTTACCTGATAATAGTCTTCTTCACTTCACACAGAGACTTTAAAATGCTAACGTATTTAGCACGTTAGCAAAACTTGCCATCAACACCAACGTTACTCAAGTTTGAGTCCCAGCTTTGCTGGCTAACTGTTAACACATTTATTTTAGGCGGTGTTCTTGAAACGATTCTCTCTTTCGATATATTTTATTAAATCAAGATACAATTATTTATATTCTTGGGGAAGTGCAAGTTACATGCTTTTAGATTTTAAGTTAGGGTGTAAATCCGTTTTCATTCTGATTTGGAACGGAAGTTACACTTCTACTTTGTTTGATACTGGTACTGGTAGCTATCAATGCAATATGCGGAACTAACCATTTTTACTCAGTACTAAACAAGTTTTAAGTTACTTTGAATGATTGCCTTATGTTTGTTATCATACAACATTCTATACAGTTAACTTGTCCAGCTATCTAACAGGTTGTCACTGAGATTGTTGGTGCTCTGATTGAGAGTGGTTTTTAGACCACATCAGCTTAAAATGGTAATTTAGCTTCTAATGTTAACCTAATACTGCGGTCAAGGCCACCACAGTGACGATAAACGAACTTTACCTATATTTAGTTTTTTGGTCCTGGACCTACTTGTAGGATTTTCCCTATTTTTATACTAGTGTAATGCACAGAAAAGTAACAACTAGTTGAGATAGTATTTGAGTCTGTTTTCTGTGCAGTCATTTCACACCTCTGTGTCTCATGAAAGCATTCTTTCCGCCCTCATCTAGATGCAGACCATAAAATGTGTGGTGGTGGGGGACGGAGCAGTAGGAAAGACCTGTCTGCTGATATCGTATACAACCAACAAGTTCCCCTCAGAATATGTGCCTACGGTAAGACAATGTTAAGGGATGGTCTTTTCATTCAGGGTTTGAATATGAAATAAGTGTGGGGTTTGGTAACATGTTTATACCTGGGTTCCTGATTGTCTTTTTTTTCTACTTTTAATTAACTGCTACTGATTTCACAGTTTGTCAACTAATTTAGTCATTGTTAATTTGTGTTTCCAAAGGTGTTTGATAATTATGCAGTGACAGTGATGATTGGAGGAGAACCCTATACACTTGGCCTTTTTGACACAGCAGGTAATGGACATTTCTCTGTTTTTATGTCAGTGTCATATTTTGTAATTTATTTCTTTAATGCCGTCCTATAGTTGAAGCCAACAAAAGTTTAATTTGTCAAATGCGTAATGCAATTTATTAATGCTTGGTTTGTATTTTTGCTTTTCTGATTGGTCTTCTCAGGTCAAGAGGATTACGATAGATTGCGTCCACTCAGCTACCCTCAGACAGACGTGTTCCTTGTCTGTTTTTCTGTGGTCTCCCCCTCCTCCTTTGAAAATGTCAGAGAGAAGGTCAGTAATTCAGTCTCTCTTTCTGTCTAACAGCAAAGTCTCATTTAGATTTAGTTTGTATGACCATAAACCCTGTGTCCTCCAGTGGGTTCCAGAGATCTCCCACCACTGTCCGCGGACACCTTTTCTGCTTGTTGGCACCCAAGTGGACCTTCGGGATGACAGCAACACTGTGGAGAAGCTCGCCAAGAATAAACAACGGCCCCTATCTCCTGAGAGTGGAGACAAGCTGGCCAGGGATCTCAGGGCTGTCAAATATGTGGAATGCTCTGCCCTCACACAGGTAATGGGAGGCTATATCAACAAATGATTCTAAGATGAGGAGATGTATTTTATTATTGTAAAATTGTTAGAACATTTGATAAAAATATACATTTTCTTTTCTTTTTGTCTCTTTCTTAGAGGGGACTGAAGAATGTCTTCGACGAGGCCATCCTGGCAGCTTTGGAGCCCCCAGAGACCAAGCCTAAGAAACGCTGTGTATTGCTTTAGAAGGATAATTGTAGTGCTTACAAATGATAAAATGGGAGGGAGTGATTGCAAATATGTGAGGCAGATCAATAACCAGCATAAAAAGCACAAGAAAGAGCTAGAATGGATAGATTAGAAAAGTGGCTTTGAATATCCAAAACATTTGTACTGATCCTGCCTTTTGAGTATGAATTGGAAGAGGAGGGGAGAAACCAGTATGCCTCATGGATGGAATGAAAAAAGAGAGCTGAAAAAGATAACTTTCACCTTTGCCTTCTTTTTTGAATTTGCTTTAGAAACCGCAGTGTTTACCTTACTATATAGGTGGGGCGGGCCCCCCTGTCTGGCACCATCTTTTCCCCATAAAATGTATAGATATATATATTAAGTATACCACTGCAGTTTCCTTAATTTTTTCTGACTGCCTTATTTGTGGCCTTTGGCGGCATTTGTAGACAAACTAACAAATTGAAAATGCTGATAGAAAATCAAGCTGATTGTTACACTTAACCTTAAGTTGCTCAGCGGTATTACACATTAAAGCTCAACTTCAATTTAAGTGTTACTTGGATTTAAAAAAAAATCTCTTTTGCCACTTTCAACTTGGGAGAATGAGAGTGCACGATTAATTTCCACTCCAGACCAAGCAATAAGCGTCACGTTCTGTAACTCCCTGTGAATTTTGGGAACACCAAGTGCATTGTCGCCATATCTGCCTTCTACAGGGGACACATTGACAGAATATATATTTTATTCCTCTGTTCTGTGTATGTTGTATTAAATTGATAACATTATTTTTCTGTTGGGAAGTCTTTTAGCAGTTATTCATTTTGAAACATGGAGTTTTTATTTTATCTTTAGAATTTTTTTTATTTGCTAGATTACCAACTTGATGATTGATTTAACAAATTAAGATGTAATATTTTAAGTAGATCTTATTCTGGATATAAATGATAGTGATGAGGTGTATAACCATTTCCTATTAAACATTTGTAATCACAGAATGTTTGTAATAAAATGGTTTAACTGACATAAATAATTTAGAAGTGATTTTTGACACAATACCAGACATAATAGTGGAAAAGCTTTAATGAACTAGCTTGACCATGCAGGTGTTCCATGAAATGGCATTGCTTACACTGCCAGATAATGAGTATCAAAGCAAACTCGCAATGACATACACAAGTTTACCCAAATATTTAGCGATACATATTAAACTAATACGTTCAAGAACACCCTTAAAAGCATTAGTTACATGGCATATTTCCCTCGAGGGAGGTGGGCCATTATGGCACAAACACTATGTGAGAGGCATTCCCATGGATGGGTTCTGAAGGTTTCACGATGCCAGATATACAAATAAATAAAGAGAAAAATAAAGAAAAGATGTGAATACAGAAAATGTACAAAGACTACTGACCGCCTATGACACTGAAATCAAATCATGGAGGCTTAAAGCTTAAAACTACAAGTAGACACTAATATTTCCCGTTAGTTATGGTCAATTCGGCTTTAAAAGCGTTGTCAGCTCAGGTTAATGTTAACTGTGATTAAGTCTGTGTGGGTGTTGCTTTGTTGTTCTGTCTTTCTTTGTATTAGTCATTTGAATCAGGTGTAAAGTGCTAAATATGATACTTTAGTATAATTGTTGGCAACAGTAGAAAGATTCCGTACTAGATTTAAAAAAAAAGATTTTTTTTTTTTTACATAGCTCTCTATCTAGGGGCAAGGGTACAGAAAGTGAAATGTTTAAATGTTGGCTCGGTTGTCTAGAGTGACAGGTCAATGTGAGTTTTAAAGGGTGTCCGTTCAGTGGTCAGTCCTAGAGATGTCTTCACTTTAGAATTGGCAGGACTCTTGGTCTGCGCATGTATTTGGGCTGTCATCTGATATGTTGCTGCCTGTCTTGGTCAGGTCTCCCTTTAAAAAGAGATTCTTAATCTCTATGGGACTTTGCTGGATAAATAAAGGTTCAATAAAAATCTCTGATTGTTCCTGGGCAGCTTTCTAGAGTACCTGTCCTAACCATTTAGAGATGTTACTTGGAACTCAGTGCCAGTTTCTTTTGACGCCTATGGGTTTGTGATGATTTTTTGTGTTTTTCGTCAGGTTTGCCAGCCATGGGCACTGCTCACTCTCGGCAGGTGTGAATCATGACAGTGTTCTTGCACTGTTGACAGCGGACCGAACAACACCAGGAGAACTTGCAGGAGCAGCGCTGTACCACCTCGGCCCGACCTGCTCGGTATCCTGGCCCGCAACACACTAGCTCGCACCCGTCTGGTGCCAGCCTTGAGGTACCTGAGACGAGGACATATATTCATATGAACTCAAATTGTAAAAGTAGTATTATTTGTTTTTTTATATGAAACATTTGTATTGTATGTGAAATGAACATGCACCATTGCAACGCCGGCCTGCAGTTCCAGGTATGCCGTTGTCAGGATCCAGACGGCAGAAGTCTGGGGAGGCAGTGAGGTACAGCAAGTCCCTGGCTGCGGGTGGCTTGACGTGGGGATCACGGGGCAACAGTGCAGTTCGTGAGCCTATACGTGAGAGACGCACCTAAGAGCAGAAAGGTAGGAAGGGTTCACGGGTCAGTTTCTGATGCAGAGCAACAAGCAGCTAATGGAGATATACAGTACCAGTCCAAAGTTTGGACACACTTTCCCATTTACATGAGAAAGTGTGTCCAAACTTTGGACTGGTACTGTATTATGGATTAGGGTTGGGTTAGGTTAAAGAGGAAAAACGTGGTACCTCTGTGGCTCCATCGAAGCGCTCTTTAAGAACAGCGCCGACACGTCGAAATGGTGGCATGACCTTCCAGCAGGTCCTCAGCTCACAGGAGCCTGAGACGCCATGACATTTACACTCCACCTGCATGTTATGAAGTATTGCCTGGAGGGTGGGGAGAAAACGAAAAGAGCAGATCAAATTGAAATTGGAAAAACAACAATAGAGAAAACTTGATTTAGCTGTGTGGGTTTTCATTTACAGTCATGGTTTAACCCAATGTCCTCTGTGACCAACCTTTCTTCCTGCCTCATTGTTGTGGATATTCATGAGTGGTCGCCCTGCCGACAGCCCTTTGGCACGCTCTAGTTCATCAACAAAAGTTTGAGAGAAGGCCACACCATAGGAGAGATTATCACTGCACCCCGACCACTGGAAACCTAAAGCCAGATAAGGCACAAAACAGTGTGATGTTGATTGTGACATTACATTGTCATTAAGACATTTTTTTTTGGGTGTAAACAAAAGCAACACCATAGACTCACCCTCAGGGCTGACACCTCGAACCTTTCGGTCACAGCCGCACCTTTCTAGTTCCCCCCGACTACAGCCTCGAGTCACAGCCATAGCTACTGCCGCTGAGGACAGGGCGTGCACAAAGGCTGCCTCACGCGTGCCTGGTTTCAAAGGGGTGCACAACCGTTTTTCAATGATTATGGCAGTAGAGTTTCTCAGATTCTCTGTAACAGGTGAATTCACAGCAGTAACAGCTCACCTTGTGTCATGACTCTGCCAAACACATTTATTCCACGTGGGGTGGTGGAGCAGTTCCATCGTCGATTCCTGAACTGGTGTTGGCACTGACCAATCAAATTGCGAGTTGTACAGATTAACAGAGAGACAGTCAAACAGACAGCTTGACCAGTCTTCAAAGTGAGTCTATATGTGCTAAAGTTCTAAAGAGTCTGAACATTTAGTTCATGATATAGAAATAAGAGGTTACTGAACTTATAATAGCAATGATTCAATGAGAATATGATTTATGTGTGGCGTTACCTCTTCTATGACCATCTCAGCGGCTTTGCGTACGGACTCCATGACCTCCCCCCGCGCCCTGCACACCCCTACCTGCCCTGCGGACAGTCCCCTCAGACGCGCACAGGGGGCCGCACCAGACACGGGCCGCGAGCGCGGCAGCCTCGCCAGGGAGCTGAGGAGGGGACACAAGGGTTTGTAGTAGGGCAGATGCAGCAGGTGGCGTGTGAGAGGGGGGAAAAGTAAGATATCAGGGTGAGAAGAGGATGGAAATGAAGGGGGGAGGGGAGGCGCAAAGAGGGAGAGTATGGGAAAGAGTGAGAAAAAGGGGGATGAAAAGGTAACGATGGGGCGAAAGGGTTTTTAGAGAGGGAGGAAATGAGAGAAAAACCACCATACAAAAGAGGCGGAGATGGCACAGTGGAGGGGAAGTGGGAAAGCAACAGAAAGAGAGAAAAGGTCACCAGGACAGAGACAAAGAGAGAAAAGGGAGCGACAGAAAGAGATTTAGAGACACGTCACCATCTTTTAAAAGTTATAGCATGACAAACAAACTCCCTCTTTCTCTTCGTTCCCTGCACGCCAAACTTACAGCCAGTTGGTTGCCATGGTGGGGTGGGTTGCCCATAGCAACAGCAGGAGGAGTTGTGCCGTGAGATTGACAGTGGAGACAGTTGGCATCAGACTGTCTGTCTGTCGCTGTGCGTCAGTTGGTTACGTTTGATTGGCGGTTGACCGTTTTCACAATTGTGCTGTGTTATCCGTCGGTCTGTTCGTCTGTTGAAATGTCAGATGATGTTTCTGGCGCAAATACCTGGGGATGATCCCCTCATGTCTGTTAATAAAAAACATAATAAGTGTAAGTTTTGTTTTTTGACCCTCTGGAAAAAAAAGAAAAAATGTATCACCTTAAATGTGTTGATGCACGTTCAGTTGAATGATTAGTTGTTGTAGGATCACTTTCAGGATCAGCTGACTACAAAAACAAAGTAGTCCACATGGAAAAATGTCTGCACAAATATTCAGTATAATGAATACTTTTGTTTTGAAAACCGTACAGTAGACCTTATATTCATGCACCAAAAAGGTTATTTTTTAAGCAAACCTAATTTGGGATAAAAAGCCAAACTTTCCCCAGAAGTAATACATTAATTATGTTGCTTACCAGTACATGTCCCGTGTTATCCAGTTGTCAATATCTTTCAAAACTTAAACAGAATTGAGATTATATCCAAATTCTTAGGGAACAGCATCAATAGCGAAGTTTAACAATTTCCACCTCTATGGTACAAGCAGAGGCATGTCTTCTATGAACAAAAAGTTTATCCTTAAACATCCAGTTTTATTTTGAGCAAATAGTTTCTTTCGTTTTTTCTTAATTGAATCAAAATAAGGTTAGCAATTGCATTTCCTTTACCACCTCTCTCATTTTCATTGACATCCTCTATAATACCCTTATCAGCCAGAAACAAAAAGATTATGCTATTTAAATTAAGAACATTTCAAAACTCAACTTCCAGTATAACGCAGTGAAGCCTATTTTTGGTTAATATGCAAAATGGCATTTTTTTAAGTCTCCGTTGTATGCCCCTCGTTTTATTCCCTCGTTAAGAAAAAAAAACTTCTGTGTCCAGTTCTGTAGACGGCAGAAAGGAGGAGTGAGAATGTTGGGATGGGAGTGATGGGTTTTAAAGGAGGTAAAAAGAGAGAGGGTGGGAGATAGAGATTAGTGATGAACGGTGACAGAAAAGGAGAGAGGGGGACACTGGGCAGTGTAATGGCTACACTACAGTACATTACCACTGACACCGAGGACGGGCATAGCCTCTATTGTGAGTGTTTAAGACAAGACATGAGATGTGACTTGTACTGGAGAGGAGAACAGTTTAACATAATTCTGCAGAATAGTTTGTTCAGAAGTGTGTTTGCACAGGTGTGTGTGTGTGTGTGTGTGTGAGTGAGTGTGTAGTTTGGTGTTTGAATGCTAGTATGCATCTGCTTCTCTACCCATGAATGTATGGCTATGGTGCATGTGTCTTTGTGTTAGATTGAATCTGTATTAGAGACAGCGAGAACGTGCTCCGTGACTCTAAATACGGTATGATAGTATAATGTCATTGACATTTATTGAACAGATATGAGTCATGTAAATGTTAAACGGTTAAAGAAGTGTTTAAATGCATATATATGTGAGAAAGTGTCTTACCTAATGTTTAATTTTCCCAAACTTTGTTACTCTTTTTACGAGTTCCCCCTCCTTTTCTCTATCTCCCCCCCGCATTTGCCCTCTTCTCTCTGTCTCTCACTCCCTATATTGTCTTAGAAGAAGGGGTGACATTTAGACAAGGGGAAGAAAACACACTGACGTCAAATATTGGAACTGAAGCAAATAAATCACAAGATAGAAGCAAGGCAGGGAGCAAGGAAAGAAGGGAGGGAGGTGAAGAGGGACCTTGGTGTTAAACAAGAAGTTGGTTGGTAAGCGGTGAGGACGATATGGCACACTAAAGATATGCATTGGATGAAACGTCGGATCTTGTTGAGGAAGCAATGAAAGTGGAGCTTAAGAAATTGTAGTGCGATATTGAACGATATCCTAGGTTTCTACAATTACAGTGGAATAAGCCCATTGAATATGAACAGAATTTTGAAAACGACATTATTGCACGTGCCCACACATTTGCCAAATATTTAATCATTCAACCATCCATTGGAGCCTTCTTTTTTTGCCACTGTTTTCAGAAACAGCTTTATTGCCATTTCTAAATAAAGACGTTTGAAGCTGTTGACTCTTGCATCTCTGGGAACGTGCACTGTAACGTGTGGGCCTGTGTTACAGAGTTGTGAGGCTGAAGCTTCATCTGGCCAGAGATCAATGGGGTTCACAGACTCCAGTTCCAACACTGACTCACCTGATTGAACTTATTTACTGCTCGTAAGGTTGTTCCTTTTGTTGAATCAGATGGGTCAGTGTGGGACATGAACCAACTCTTTGCTGAGTGTGGAGCTTTCCAGGACCAAGGCTGGTAGCTTGTCTACCTGAACCCTTTGACACCCAACCCACCATTAACACATTCATAAATTACCTTGCCCCAGGTTGGACACACTAGCAACCCTCCCCATCCCACCAGCCCAAAGCAGTTTCCCTCGTCTCGCTTGCTAAGACAGTCTTCCTTTATGCCACCCTCCCTCCGCATTTCCCAACCTCCACGTTGTGTTCCTTCTTTGTGTCCATCCGTTTCTCTCAGTGACGTCTCCTGCTGTCTCCCCCGGCAACGCCATGGTGATGAGCTGGCCACTGTCACGTCCGGCGCCTCCGTTATGCTCATCCCTCGGTCCCTTTACCCCTCTCTCGTAAATAACTTCCCCTCTTTTTCTTTTCTTTTCTTTTTACCCATCTTGCTTAAGACAGTTTTATCATGCCAGGATGGCCTTGCTGTGATCTCCCAAATCCCACTCTGCTGAGGTTAAGTAAAGGAACTAGCTCACACCCTTTGCTTGGGGAGACAAAATGACTCTATGTATAATCAGGTTGGGCATCCCTAGGCCCATCCTAACACATCTCAGAGTTCTGATTACTATTGGATGGCCAGTTGACCCGATTCTGAAATGGCTGCTACTGGTAACTTCAAACTCCATAAACATAGCTCTCCCTAAGGTCATAATGGGGTAGACATTTGATCCCACCTCTCTGTCTATTGCCTTTGTCTGAGGGTCAATAGAAAACAGTTTGTTCTACATGGTCATATCAAATCAAATACAATAGTCCTGTCTGGTCGAAGCTCTACTACCCTACGCAAGCACACATACAGCACAGGCATTTCACTCTGCACCACTGAATGCACTGCTGTGCATGTGTAAGCATGTCTGAGAGAGCACTAAGCGTGTGCGTGTGTGAGAGTATTATGGGATGGCAGTGGTGTTGTCAGGCAGGGAAGTGGGGGTGGCCGTGTGGGCGGGCAGTAAGCTGTGTACTCATGGGGGGAGGGGGGCAGAGGGAGGGGTTGTGAATATTATGGGATAGATGTGAATGGGGGAGGGGGGGGGGTAGTGTGCATGAGGTGGGAAGATTGCTGTGAATCTAGGAAAGAGATTTGAGGGGCATTAGAGTATCCAGGCAATCGTCCATTATTGCTGTAGGGTTGGAAATGATGTCTTCTTAATGTTAAACATGTGACAATAAGGGACTGAAGGTATACACCTGCATAAAGAAGAACAGTTTTACCACAACAAATTCTTAGCGTACCCTAATTTGAGAAGCCACATGCAAAAAATGCAATGGTTTATCTCTTTTCTTAAAGTTAAAGTTCTTTTTTCGTTTTTTTCCCTTGCAAAATGTAATCAGACCACATTTAACAAAGTGCAACAGCAGAAGCATGACAGTCCATTTGACCTGCAGAGGGAGTAGAGCATAAGGCTATTGGTTGGGATGCAATAGACATTTTGGCATGGGTTTTCACCACATCAAGCTATTTCAAAATGTGCTTTACGATAATTTCCCCTTGTATGCCATGTGTAGAGCTAAAGTCAGTTGTTTTCCTCTACAATGACTGTCCACCATTTCCTTTCATTAAATTCATTGCAAGGTAGCTTCTAAAGGCCATGTCAAACCCCTCTGAGATAGGAGAGTTTTTGTGCTTTAGTAGGACAGTATGATTCTGAAGGGAGGGCCCTCTGATTCCAGCACAGTACAGACTCCCAGTTCATGGCCTCTTGGCCAAATGGGACCTTCCATATATGATGTATAGTAAAAAAGCAATTGATGCATCCCAGCATATTGTATACTGTTCACATGTGCACATGCACTAAATTATGAACTCAACAATGTAATTTTAGGGTGAGACTAGTGAGACAGGTGTAATGCTGCACTGGTGCTATTGTAGTGCAATGTTTAGCAAGTGGTATTGGAAAAGACCAAACTTACACATGTTAACACAGAAGACATGTTAACAGACACAAGTTTGAATAGTGATAAGATCAGTTGACACGTTTTACACACAAACACACACACACATAACTTAAGCCTAATGGGAAACTATGGGTCTGTGTGTAGTTCACACAACAGTGACAGAACACCCATGTATATACCTCCTCTTTGGGTGGGTGCATTGGTGCTCATGCCAGGTGGACACACACAATATTATGGTCTGTCACTATGGCCTTTCCTAGAGACCATGTGACTGTGTATTTTTTTCCCTGTCTTTTTAGTAATAGTGTTTATTATGGGATGTATGCTGCTGGAGTATTATGGTCTGTCAGTGAGGGCGGGGGGAGGAGTGTATCCATGACGACGGAGTTGCTAAGGGGCTGGGACTAGTGGAAAGGGGAAGAGTGTGCGTGCATGTGGAGCAGAAGTGTACGTGCATGTGTGCGTGTGTGGTGGAGGGGTGGGGGCAGGCGGAGTATTATGGTCTGTCCGTTGCGAGGTAACTATGCAGAGTTCTGAGTGTGGGAGGGGGGATTATTATGGGATGTCTGTCCCCTTTGTGTGTTTGTGAGGATGTTAGCTAAGCTCAGCGTCTAGGGCAGGGGGAGAGAAGGGGGACGGAACAACGTGTTTGGGTCATTTTGACGGCTCATTTTTATTTCGTTAAATGTTGCTTCATCAGACTACGTAAGAATCGCTTAGTTATAGCAGTAAATAAATACTTGATATTTTTTCCTAAACCGAGAGGGGGCCTATACCCGGCAGTATCACAGTAAGTTTCTTATTTGCGCGGTCCTTGCTTGAATACTTGAAGTTATTTCCTACAATGTGTTTAGTATCCAGACCAGAGTGCGCACTTATTGAGTGCTCACATTCAGCAGAATGATTGACGGGTATTCATTCCCACTGAATTGCTTGTGAGTTAGGCCTATGCAAATTGAAAACAAATCGTATTATTTAGATAATCCAGCGTGTTAACTTGTTTGAATGCGCAGATGTACAATTTCAAGCGATACATGTTTCATGTTATCCGAATCCATAGAACTGGGCACTAATGTTTTTTGTCTCCTTACAGACCCCCCACCCCCCCACCACCCCCACCCCTTTCTGGACACCCCAGTTCCATTCTCCAGCACCACCCACACGTAATTTCCCCCCTCCCTTGCTGACTGGCAAGAGCAAGCAAGGTTTGCGGGGATTCATTCGACTTAACAAAAATAAACGAACATTTGAGAATGTCGGGTAGTGAGGATGAGAGAGAAGACTTTGGACCTACAGACGACAACTCACTTGTTCATGGTAAGCGCTCTGTTTGTTTTGCTGTGGTGGTTAATTTCTTTGGACAAGTCTTCAGGTTTGCTAGCTTAGCGGACTGGTCGACTCGGCCCCTATGGCCGCTGAGTGTCGCCATGCTAGTTAGCTGGTTAACCTTAGTTTGCAGGCTAGCTCAACCAGCTTGCAGCTTGAGCAGGCCAGTAAGTGATTGCAGTAATTTAATTAGCCAATTTTCGTGCTGCTGTGATGACAACAATTTCTTGCAATTAGTTAGCAAGGTCCTATAGTAAAGTTAACTTTTTTCAGGTGACACTGACAGCACTTGCAATGGCAGGGTGCTTTGCATTTACAGTATTGTTGTTAACGTAAAACCACTTAGCTCGCAAGTCTTTGACCGTGCTGGACTTGCTAACTTGCTTCGCGTTATCTAACTTATCAGGTGTAGCGCGAGTGGCGCATGCTTAAGTAATGTATTTACTGTTTCCTTTCGCTTGCTGCAGTCTAACCGGTTTGTGTTATCTCGAAAATGTTTATCATTCGGCAGATGAGGATGACCCGGAGGAGGCTGTTTCTGATGTAGAAGTGCCCAAGTCAAAGAAGAAGAAGAAAGCTAAAAAGAGCAGCCGCGAAAGCAGGAGCAGCAAGAGACAGAGACCCCTTAGAGAGGTGATTTTGTAATACAAATACTATATTGTCATTAACTTCACACTGAATTTATTCAGTCAGGTAGTCATGGATTACACCTATCTTATCCTAAATATAACTTTAATTTGCATATTTCACACAGCCAAATTGGGTTTTGTCTGCAGTTTTCCCTTGTCTACAATTATGTTTTATTATGAAAACATTTAAATTCCAGTTTTTAATATTTAATGCTGATTTTGATTGACAATGTACTCTCAGGAGTTGCCAGTCAGTTCCCCAGAGCCCTTGCTTGGCATTGAGACAGTGGAGAGGGATGCAGAGGAGGGAGGTGGAGTGAGGTCAGACAGCGAGGGCAGCGATTATGCACCTGGGAGGAAGAAGAAAAAGCGTTCCAGCTCTGCTAAAGATAAAAAGAAGTCAGGGGGCATGAGTGGCGAAAGGGAGAAAGGTGGTGGCTCGTCCTCTTCTAAAAGTAAGCGTAAAGATCCAGAGCCTGACGAAGATGACGACGACGATGACGATAGCCAGGTAGGTAATAAAAGACACACTGGGGGCATGCTTGGTTTTTGTTTATGCTATTACAACAACTTACTCAATAACCCGTTCTTCACATGGCCTTTCCAGCCAAAAAGCTCGACCCAGCTGTTAGAGGATTGGGGCATGAAGGACATCGATCATGTCTTTTCTCAGGAAGACTACAGCTCGCTGACCAACTACAAGGCCTTCAGCCAGTTCGTCAGGTAATGCCCCTTTAGTTACCCAAGTTTGTTGAACGATTTCCTTAATTTTGTGGGAGTTATAATCTCATGCCTCTTTCTCTGAATATTTTATATCATTAGGCCTCTCATTGCAGCCAAGAACCCCAAAATCCCTGTTTCTAAGATGATGACGTTGCTGATGGCCAAGTGGAGGGAGTTCAGCACTAACAACCCCCTCAAGGTACGCTGACAGCACTAATAGTATTGAGACAGCAAACTGCTGGTAAAGCTCAGCATACACTTACACGTTCAGCCCACAAATTTGACAACTGTGTTTCTACTTAATTTTAACTGGCATGCATAAAGTAGCCCCCCCCCCCCGATCGGGGATCAATATGTGTCAGGCAAAGCAGTGTTGACTGTCATTCTCCCATGTCCTGTGTGATACATAGGGCTGTGCCAGCGCCAATGCAGCCTTGGCAGCTGCTAACGTGGCTGCGGCTGTGGAGAGCATGGTGGTGGCGGGGCCAGAGGGAAGCACAGAGACGCGGGCCTCGCCTGAGCCTACTCCTACTCCTCCTTCTCCTCCTCCTCCTCCTCCTCCGGCGCCGCCTATAGTCACCCCTGCTCCCCCTCCACCCCCTGTGCCTCCGCTTCGCAAGGCCAAGACCAAAGAGGGCAAAGGTAGACTCAGATCTGTTCAAACTGACCTACGTAATGCCATTTTAAATTAAACATAAAATACATATTCTTCATTGTTATAAAACATTTGAATATTTTTAATGCTTTACATATGAAGTTTACTTTTTTCGTTGGAAATAGATATATATATATTTTTAAATAGTGTGTATTTGCATCATACCATGTTTAGTCCATGATGTCTTGCCCTCAATGTCCATGTCTGCCGCCCCCCCTTCCAGGCCCCAATGCTCGCAGGAAGTCCAAGCCCACCCCTAAGGCCCCACCAAAGCCCAAAGCAAAGAAGGTGGCTCCGCTTAAGATCAAACTGGGAGGCTTCAACAGCAAGAGGAAGCGCTCCTCTGTAAGAATATGTCTGCATATCCTTCTTGTAGCTTTATCCATTTCGGTTTCTTACTTTACCTGGGATTGGGACGGTCCTTTCTTACCTCTTTGCCCATGGTGCTACATATGCCATTGTCTTCCTCCCCAGAGTGACGAAGATGAGCCGGATGTGGAGAGTGACTTTGAGGACGGGACTTTCCCTGTCTCGGATGGCTCCAGCCGCAGCAGCCGCTCAAAGAAGAAGTCTAAGAGCGCCAAGAAGAAGAAGAAAGGTTGGCATGGAAACGTGAAAAACCCACGAAGGAGTTGTCTTCTTCAGATTGATGTCAGAATGTGCACTTTAGTGCGGTGGTCAGCGTTATTCTTTACCTATGAATGTGCGGTCTCTTCCTCCGGCTACCTGTGTATCACACAAGGTCAACGATGAAGGAAGAGGCCTTCTCAACTTTGTGGCTCCAAAATCACTGGAATCTTTATAGTGCAGCCTACCCGGATGTTAACGTGTTGACGTGTGTGTCCCTCAGTGGAGACGGAGGACGGGGACGGCTACGAAACGGACCACCAGGACTACTGTGAGGTGTGTCAGCAGGGAGGGGAGATCATCCTGTGTGACACCTGTCCCAGAGCCTACCACATGGTGTGTCTGGACCCTGACATGGAGAAGGCCCCAGAGGGCAAATGGAGCTGTCCTCATTGTGTGAGTAGCCCCCAACCGCACCCTGTTTTGTTTTTCGGCGTTTGGAGTTAGGGGCTAGAGGCATCATACAAGCCGTGTTTGGTTTAGAGGAGCCGTAGTAGGACTGTCTGGCTTTGAGGGGTAGGTGAATTGGTCTGCAGGTTTGAAGGGCACAGCTTGCCTACTTGATCATGACCTCTGGTTTATAGCGGCGTTGAGTGGCAAGGGAGACAGGGTTGGGCTCGGGACATGTCCTACTATATTGCCTGTGCCGACCTAGTTAATTGAGTGCTGATGAGGTTTGAGATAGTGGTTCTGACGTTTTTCTATCTGCGTCTTTGGCCAATGCTACTCCCTCTGTCTTCTGCTGCACTCACCCCCCACCCCACCCCCCCTGCCTCCACCACTCTTTTTGTTCGGCTCTCGCCTGTGCTTTTCCTGCCCACCACTGCACCCCCACCCCCCATTTCCTCTCACTCTCCCTGCTCCTCCCTCCCTCCCTCCAACCCCCCAACCCTCCCTCCACCCCCCACCCCCCTTCCATTTCCACCCCTCCCCCCTCTTGGCTCTTGTGAATCCCCTCGCTCCCCCTCCCCCCTCCACCCTCCTAGTTTTTTTCTCTCTGGCTTCGTTCCGCATACCTTCCCCGCCCGCCTGCCTGCCTGCCTGCCCCCCTCCCTCCCTCCCTCCTCCGTGCCTCTCTCACGCTCTCTCTCTCTCTCTCTCTGTCACCAGGAGAAGGAGGGGATTCAGTGGGAGGCCAGGGACGAGCTGTCTGAAGGCGAGGGGGAGGAAGAGGAGGAGAGGAGGGATGAAGGGGTGGAGGAGGAGGATGACCACCACATTGAGTTCTGCCGGGCGTGTAAAGATGGCGGGGAGCTGCTGTGCTGTGACACATGCCCCTCGTCCTACCACATCCACTGTCTCAACCCACCGCTGCCCGAAATCCCCAACGGAGAGTGGATCTGCCCCCGCTGCTTGGTGAGCACTCTGTGTGTGTGTGTGTGTGTGTGTGTGTGTGTGTGTGTGTGTGTGTGTGTCTGTGTGTCTGCGTGTGTGTCTGCGTGTGTGTCTGCGTGTGTGTCTGCGTCTGCGTGGGTTGGTGTCCAAACTCCGACAGTCACACTGTATTTTCAGTATTTCATGTCATTACACTGCGTTTCAGTTGCCTGGTCAATTTAAAATGTGTGTCATTTAAAAAAAAATGTAATCTCACTTTACTAGAGATTGCAATTAGCGTCCCCTGCTATAGTGGCATTCTGTTGTCAACCATGTTGTTTATCTTCCCTCCCTCTCTTCTCTCTCTCCCTGTCAGTGCCCTCCTATGAAAGGGAAGGTCCAAAAGGTCCTGATATGGCGCTGGGGCGAGCCTCCGGCCCCCACCCCGGTCCCCCGGCCTTATGACCTGCCACCCGATGCCCCCGACCCCCCACCCATGGTGGGCCGCAGGGAGAGGGAGTTCTTTGTCAAGTGGTGCAACATGTCGTACTGGCACTGCTCTTGGGTGCAGGAACTGCAGGTACTAATGATGCACGTATAGACACACACACACACACACACACACACCAGCCTAGTTGGTCTAATTTATTGCAGAAAGAAAAACACAAATGAAGAGTTTTTAATAATAAAACAAAAGGTGATTTCACACAGACCTGCACACAGCTAATGTATGAGTCTGTATTTTATATGACCCTGGCTTTTTTCACTTCCCTCTCCTGTGCAGCTGGAGCTCAACTGCCAGGTCATGTTCCGCAACTACCAGAGGAAGACAGACATGGATGAGCCGCCGCTGGTGGACTTTGGCGTGGAGGGCGATGACGATAAGAGCACCAAGAGGAAGAACAAGGACCCACTGTACGTCCACATGGAGGAGGAGTTCTACCGTTTCGGTGTCAAGATGGAGTGGCTGATGATCCACCGCATCCTCAACCACAGGTGGCTGACACACACACACTGTTTTCTGTGGAATAGAGCTTTTGCTGTAGAGGTGTAAATCTGGGCTGGCAGGGCTTAGCTGAGGCTATATTTAGAGTGTTTACATACTATTTACTTCATAACGTATACGTTAATAAAACATTTTATCTACCAGTTGTTACTGTTATTAAGCCAAAATATGGCTACCTCATACTAACGTTAATCTAAGTTAGTTAAGTATTGTGGGAAAGTATTTTAACGTGGCTGTGAGCTTGCAGAAACATTGCACACATAGTCACATACTCACATTTACACTCATTCCCATTCAGACTAGATTCAGCCATTTCAAAGCATGCGCGCACAGTTTCTGCTCGCGATGTGAGCGGTATAGTGTTTTGTCCTGACGCCTGTGTTTGATGGTGTGACAGTGTGGATAAGAAGGGCAATGTGCACTACCTGATCAAGTGGAGGGACCTGGCTTATGACCAGTCCTCCTGGGAGATGGAGGACATGGACATCCCCGAGTATGATGTCTACAAGCAGACCTACTGGAACCACAGGTACACACATACCCCCACCACACACACACACACACACACACACACACACACACTCCACTACTTAAGAAAGTAGTAGATATTAACCCCCCCCCCCTTCTTTCAGAGAGTTGATGATGGGCGATGAGGGCCGACCCGCCAAGAAGCTGAAGAAGACGGCCAAGGTGAAGAAGACTGAGAGACCCCCTGCCAACCCTGTTGTGGACGTAAGAAACCACACCCGGCCCCTCCATCCTTAAGACACCCCCAGTCCTCTGTTAGTCCGGCCTGCCGTGGAGATGGTGAAACAGGTCGCTAATCCTCATCTTGTTGTGCTCTGGTCTCCAGCCCACCATTAAGTTTGATTGCCAGCCCGAGTACCTGGACACCACGGGGGGCACACTGCACCCCTACCAGCTGGAGGGGCTGAACTGGCTGAGGTTCTCCTGGGCCCAGGCCACAGACACCATCCTGGCCGACGAGATGGGCCTGGGCAAGACTGTCCAGACCGCCGTCTTCCTCTACTCCCTCTATAAAGAGGTAGGGAAATGTGTGTGTGCGTGTGTGTGTGAGTGTGTGAGAAGAATTCTTGGTTTTGAATCACGCAAATCGGTCGCACTTCACGTTTGTCTCGTGGCGTCTGCTCTCCCACCTCCATCAGTGTTAGTGGGCGGAGTTAGACATGTGACGTAGAGTAACCCGGCCAATCAAAAGGGGACATGTCCAAAGAGATGGGCTCTGTCCTAAAGGCATGGCGGAACAAATCACGTGGTTCATGTGTCTCTGATCAGTAACGTTGTATTAGGCCGTGTCCTCTTAGATCTGATTAGACAGCTCTTATTAACTATCACCCAGTCTCCTCCAGGGACACTCCAGTGAGATTCAAGTAGACGGCCTCCTCTTATGTTTAAGGTAAAGCTGACAAGCATGTACTCAGCTCTGTATTGAATTATATTTGCTCCGTTCCAGGGTCACTCCAAGGGTCCATTCCTGGTGAGTGCCCCCCTGTCCACCATCATCAACTGGGAGAGGGAGTTTGAGATGTGGGCCCCCGACATGTACGTGGTGACTTATGTGGGGGACAAGGACAGCAGGGCCGTCATCCGCGAAAACGAGTTCTCCTTCGAGGGCAACGCCATTCGCGGAGGGAAGAAGGCTTCCAAGATGAAGGTAAGAAAGAGGGGATAGGTGACATCTTTGAGAGGCCCGCAGTCAGGGGTTGTCACTGTGAACGCCCATCTTGCCGCAAACCAACTGCTTGTCCCCTCTGTCCCACTACGCCCCGCAGAAAGACTCCACGGTGAAGTTCCACGTCCTGCTGACGTCCTACGAGCTGATCACCATCGACCAGGCCGTGCTGGGCTCCATCGACTGGGCCTGTCTGGTGGTGGACGAGGCCCACCGCCTCAAGAACAACCAGTCCAAGGTTAGTCCCAAGCAGTCCCCCTGCACTCCGCCACCTCAACACCTTACAACGTGTGGACCCGTATCAACAAATGTGGCCTCATGTCAACCGATTCTACTTAATAGAATGAACATATGGTATCCTTTTAATGTGAAGTCCATTACACCTAAGGCCTTTCCTCTGTCGTTTCTGCGGGACAGTTCTTCCGGATCTTAAACAACTACCCCCTGCGCCACAAGCTCCTGCTGACCGGCACCCCACTACAGAACAACCTGGAGGAGCTCTTCCACCTGCTCAACTTCCTCACCCCTGAGAGATTCCAGTCCGTACCCATTCCTTTACAACAACACCAGCGTTGTTATCCAATAACTACTTGCCGTGATCTTTTTAAAAAAGCAACTTCTCCTCATCTGTTGTCTCGCTCGATCCCCCGTTTGCCCGTGCAGTAACTTGGAAGGCTTCCTGGAGGAGTTTGCAGACATCGCCAAGGAGGACCAGATCAAGAAGCTCCACGACATGCTGGGCCCCCACATGCTGAGGAGGCTGAAGGCCGACGTCTTCAAACACATGCCCTCCAAGACGGAGCTCATCGTCCGCGTGGAGCTCAG
>JAVQIZ010242298.1:0-11560 GCA_036023535.2 Galaxias brevipinnis | reverse complement strand
CCCCCCCCCCCCCCCCCCCCCCATATCCCTAGGGATGTTCTAGGGATGTTGGCTTCATCACATCCTATACAACCTTTTGACTTGGGACTCCAATGCTGCTCCAACAACACCTGTCACATACCACTCTTTGGGCCTCCCAGTCCCTTCAGGTTTAGCTCTGTGGAGAACATGTCCATGAACCCCCAGGCTGAAGCAGGAAAGGCCCAGACAGTATACTGTAGGTCCATCATACAGTTCTGAACATGAATATGTGCCTGAGAGACAAAACACACACACACACACACAAAAAGCATTTTTTTTGTGAAGTCTAATTGATTTCACTGCATTCCACTGTCCATCGTTACAGTAGTCTGTAGACTAGGTGTTTAATCCACCTCACTTCTCCAAAAACTAGCTGCAATGTTGTACCAGTTGTGTTGTTCTGTATTAGCTAACTGCACCTCCTAACATACAATCCAGTAAGTTAGTTTTGGAACCACTAGTTCTATCCTGTAGTGTGCGGGGCAGCTACATGCCGAGCCTCTCAGCTCAGCTCACGTGCCCAGACAGAAGGTACCTGATCCTCTCTCTGGGGGTGCCCACACACAGATGGAGGAACCAGGAGGGAGAGATTTAGGACAGAGGGAAAGAACCCAGATAAAAGGTCAATATTATGGAAAGAGTTGTAACTATAGTTGGGGGAGGCAGGAATTGTATTTTCACTAATGCTTGTGTATGCAATTTTACAGAAAGTTAGATTTGCGGTGACGATAATGAGCATGATTTGGTGTCTTATTAGTGTATAACAAAATGGTTTCCTTTGATTTCCAGGACAACAGAAACACCCCTGAAGACAAACCTGTACAGCGCTCCAAAGTAAATATGCCATTGAAAATACTATAGTTTAAACAAGTTTATTGGTTCAGAAAGCTCATGTGTATATATCACCACCACTTTGACTGAATCTAATGATATGTTTGTTTTGGTTTTCTGTTCAGTCTTTTAGCTTTAAGACTCAAAGGGAAGTGTGTGCATCATGTGAAAAGACTGTCTACCCAATGGAGAGATTGGTTGCCAACAACCTGATCTTCCACGCAACCTGCTTCTGCTGCAAACATTGCAACACCAAACTCAGGTACGTGACTCTGGCCTGCACACCAATAGATGCATGAGTTTACTTAATTGAGTAAAATTTTGATCTATTCACTTAGTTTATTTTAATAACCCTCCTCTCCTCTGGCAGCCTTGGCACCTATGCAGCCCTATCAGGGGAATTCTACTGCAAACCCCATTTCCAGCAGCTGTTCAAAAGTAAAGGCAACTATGACGAAGGCTTTGGACGCAAGCAGCACAAGGAGCTTTGGACCTCAAAGGAGGGAGAGAACATAACTAAAACCGCATAACCATGCCTGCTTGTTTCCCCCTCCATTCTGTCCCCTGCTCACCCTCCTCTCTCCTTCTCCTCCTCCCACCTCCACGCCATGGCGTGAACACATGTCTTGTATGTGGGGTGCACTTCCACCTCACGTGTCCTCTTTTAACAATTCACACCATTTCAACAGACACATACATGCACAGACTGGCCAATCATAATCCATGTTTGCTGAAAATTCATTTTGCTGAAGTGGTTTATTCCTATTTTAGCTCATATCATTTATTGTCTTAAACCAATTTTTTTTTTTTCTAATTTCCTATTAGGAAATGTTTATTGATTGTGACCAAACATGTTGTAAACAAACCAGCATTTAAAAAATGCTGGAAGTGGATAGTGTAATCAATGTTGTGTGTGTTTGATTTGCTAAATATTTTGCACCCTTTTAGGCATAAGTAAGCTGTAAGCTCAGGTGAACATATCAGTAGAGAGCCTATGGAATTACCACAATTGGCAGTAGAGTATAATTACACTCAGGTCAACGTTCTGAAGTGTTTTATTTGCAGCGCTTTCTAAGAAGCATATTTTCTTATTTACACACATTTAGTAGATAATATACAATTTTTACCCTTGATATTTAGATAGTACTGGCATATACTATTTTGGTTTCAAACATCTGAGGAACAAACAGGGTACACTGTACTGTAAAGCTATCGCACACATGGGCATACTGATTTGTCTCACTTTTTCTTGTTTGATTTGTATTAAGGATTCTGTTTGTCATGACTTGTTTTATTGAAATGTTATTACCGGTATGGCTGTTGGGTTCCATTCCTGCAAGCTAATTTGTTTGAATGAGTATAATTAGGGTTATCATCTTATGACTGTATTAACCTCCTGTATTTGTGGATGACTTTTTAAAGTGCTTGATTTACTTGTAACTGATCACTTTTTAGAGTTCCAATTAGCACCGCTTGCGCTGTGTCTATGCTGGGTTGGATTGATGTCCTACCATAATTAGCTCACCTTTGGGCTTTATTGATAGAGTGATATGAATGGGGTTTTATGGTCTACTTCAATGTGCATATGAATGGTCTCATTGTTCTACTATCTGTACATATAGATGTAGTTTGTGCTTGGTGAACCTATCACACTATACTAGAGTGTGCTGTCTTGCACATACAGTCATGCATGATTACCAGGCAAGATGTTTGACAGAGAAACGATATAAACTCCCTCTAACCTCTTATCTGAAACACTTATTTAGGTCTGCAAAGATCAAGTTAAATTAGTTAAATCAAATGGGTGTCTGGGATAAAATGCTCCTACTATTCAATGCTATTTCCTGTTCATGCTCTTAGTGGTCTTATGATACATTTCCCCCATGCTGTAAAATTAACTATCATTACAAGACAGTTGTCTGATTTTGTTTTCACATTGCTCCTATACTCCCTAAAACGAAATGCCTTCCTGTTCATATCCCACATACTTCTAGCTAAATGTTGCACACTGCACCAGGACCTGAAATTTCATTTCTAGTGAAACATTAGTTATCAAGATTTTAAAAGCAGTGACCTGAGAGCAAATTTTAATTTGTAGATGTGTGCCTCACTAAAAACTCCATGTGGAGCACCCTCTACTGGGGAAATGGTGGCAGGATGTTTATATTGAGCAATGCCAGATTGCTTTTATTTAGCTTTTTAATCATAAAAAGGACTGCAGTGCAACTTATACACTATAGCAATTTGTTAATTCTGTAAGAACATCTTCCTAGGCAAATAACACTGAAATCCAGACTATATTTAAAGAACATTGTTTTTTATAATTTTTGCTGTGGAATGAGACTAAAGCCACTCAAATATAACATTAGAAGGAAATAAATTAAATTCCACTGAACACTTGACTGACACTTGAATGACACAAAACCTTTGTGGCTGAAAGTTTACTGTGAATGAAAGCATGATGTGCAGACTACAAAACTGAGGAAAGGGCACATACATTTTTTTAAGAAAAGCCTTATAAATGAATAGCCTAACCTTATTTTTTTTTCAAATAAGACTTATTCAGAGCACAATTCCTTTTTACCTTATTTAGCGTTATGAAAAATGCTATTGCTTATTCTTGTGGGGAAAAAACGAATGATTCTGCTTATTCATTGGTCCTAATACTTTTTATTCAATCTGCCTTTTAAATACCAAATTACAGCCTCCCAATTACTTTAAAAGCAACAACTTCATGTTATTACACTGTGTTATCTTTATGTTCATTGTGAGTGGTGCACCATGGCACAACTGCACAATCTGTGAATCAAATTTCTATTTGTGTGAAACTGAACCAACGGTACGCTTTTTTATGCTGGTGTCAAGAGTTTCAGGTAAACTAGACCTGGTTGTTGACTTGTGTGCTAATATCAATTACCGAACATTATTTTCAATACAGCAGTCACTGTCATACTTGATAAGAAGAAAAAAAATTAATTAATGCATTTTAAGGAAATCTATAGCTATACAATAAACTTGACCTGTGGAATGAGGTGGCCTTACAGCACATACACATTTGGGCTGTGTTTGCTGTCTTTCTCCTTTTCTCTTCTCTTTTCCTTCCATAAGTTAAATTCAGTAATTGAACATAATTACAAAATGTAAGACCACCCATGTCACCCCCTTCTCTTCTCCAAAAATACACATTCAATCATGTTTGTTTATTTTATTTTTCCATAGTTTTTTATTTGTTATTTTCTACATAAATTTGGAAAAAATAAAATAAAGATGCTGGTGTTGAATAAGTGCCTTTTTATGAATCTTCTTTTCTGCTACAATGAAATCACCTGGAATAATGGGTTAAATACTGTATATTCTACACTAAAAGGTGTCTAATATGAATCATTCTACACAGCTGACATTCAAATCGTTGACAGTAGTACAATCTCAATTAACCCTTATAATGTGGGGGGAAACAGATCATTTAAATCTGTGTATAAATTATGTCAGTATATTTGGATGTTTTTTTTTACGCCTAGTTCTTTTTTTACGCGCAACACGACGTAAGGGGGGGTAGAGCGCCCCCGCAAGTGAACGGTGATATTTTTAATGCTGTATAGCAGAAGCGAAGTAGGCCTAGCCTATTTAAGGTTTAGTTTGGATTAAATATAACAACGTTCCTGTAATCCTGGAATACCAACACTTTCAGAGCCGCCTCTCAGCAAAAAAAAAAAAAAAAAAAAAGATAGGAACAGTTTTCACTTTTTCGTCCAAGGCGCAAAATGGTGTTCCGGTGAAATAATTTTCTTCCTCTTTCAGGAAGTTGCTTGTTTTACTTTGGGAGATAGTTATAGATAATTTTATCAAGAAGACACCGTTGATGATATTATTGCTCTACAAATATAAGCATTTTTAAATGATTTTGTACTTTGCAAATGCCGTGGACATGGCAAAAGTTCAATTGTTTCCGCTTGGTCCATTTTGCAATCTAAAGTGATTATTCTGCTAAAACGGAGCGATTTCTTCTCAAGAAAGTATAAGGCTGACAAAGTTCGTGGTAATCATTTTATTTCAGCCTATTCATTACATAAAATCTATTGCGCTGTCGTGACCTCCACCATGTTGCGTAGTCTATCGACCCTCTTTCATCACTTTCTTTTGTTTGTAAAAGCTGTCAAGTTTCTGCAATAGACAAGTTCAAATACATTCCTCTTCAACTTCGAATTTTTTTTATAAGCTTTAACCTTGGGACAGTTCAAGACAGAACAATCTGCAAACTTAGCTGGAAAAGAGACAGTCAAATCACGGAAATTGATTCGTATGTTGGCCCTTGCTGCACATGGATTTTATAAAAGCCACACAGTTATTGTTACACCTTTTGGGGTAGGTCTTTTTCAGTTGATGTTATTTCGTGGTCATTGAACAATTTTTTATTTTTTTTTGCATCGGCCCCTATATCATTTGCAGACTTGTGGCGTGATATTGTTTGCAGTCCACACAAAAAGAATATTGGCTGCAATGAAATGCCATGGCAATGTTGAAAGGGCATATTTACAAATATTTTTGTGGATGAAGACCGGGAAACCCTTGAATTTTTAACCCGTTTTCATCAGTCTTGATGTAGTCAACCGCCACTTCCTTAGTTCTCCCACAACACAAACCAAGAATCTCGATGTGACTGCTCAATATTCATCCGATAGTGTTTACCAATTTTCAAGAAAGGCGCGCGTACGAAGAGCCCCCACACCTGGGGGCAACCCCACCATGACATCCACACCTTTTCCCGTGTGGCTGTCTGACTGATGCTGTAGAAAAGGAAAATAAGTGAAAATGCATTCTGTGGAATAACGGTTGGCTTACTTCCATCTCTACTGATTGACGGTGCTCTGAGTAAATTTGAGCATTCGGTTCGTTTCCACAGGGAGGTCGCTGATCCTACCTTCTCTGAAGTCATCAAGACTACAGGTGGGAACTAACACCGCACATGACTTTGTCTCATTCTGATATCACTTTATTTGACTACACTTTGGCTAAGCCATGGTAAATTTACCCCGTTTTAGTTTGCAATGGCTTATACATCATTATTAAGTGAATAGTATGGCAGTAAGCCACTAATTCTGTTTGCAAGCCCAATTAATACACAGTGCACCTGTAATATGGGGGGACGATTGGTTAACTTCATTAAGCCTCCATTATGAAACACGTTATGTTAGGATTTGTAATAGGCAATTGGCTTTTCCGAGTTAGAGTAATTCCTTTTTTTTAGGTTGAATGTTGAAATTATAATTGATGCTGGCAGATGGTGTGTTTATTTCAATTTGGCCCATAATTAATTCACTGATGTGTTTTTTTCTTCCCTCCATATTGTTTTAAACTGGGCTTGTAGTTAAAATTCACCAGAAATCATTTATTTTTTAGCCTTGAAGCTGTGAACATACAAGGTGGATCAAAACCAAAGTGAGCTCAGACATCAGGCCAAGGGCAGCACTAGGGGATTTTTGATAGAAGGCATCGAGTCCAGATGCACTAGCAGTCTGAGACGGAGCAAGAACCGTGGCTGGGAAAAACAGCCTTAGACTAAACACCTCAAAGCAGGCACAGAGAAGTGGGGGGAGGAAAATCCATGTAAATCCTACTATTCCTGGAAATGCAATACCAGAAAAATAAAGCGGGCACAGCTGACTAGACTGGCAGTGTGCAGCTTTTCTGGCTGCAGAATTCCCCACATTCCACTTGGAAGGTAATTAAACTCAGAAGAGCTGGAGAGCACAGTAAATTAAAGCGATTGACACAGAGGCTAGTAAAAGTTGCACAAGGAAAAGCTCATGTTGTAGAGCAGTGACATCATGTAAACATGTCACCAACCACAAAAACATGAGCCTGTGTCCTGTGGACATTTATTGGCATACTGTATGTAGAGAGAAATTAGATGCTGGCGACCTAAAGCTACATGGGTATGCATATTGCAGCCATGTGGGTTAGGTTTCAAGCCCCCGTCCCAGTGTTGGATGATAGTCAGATTGGGTTTAAAAAATGCAACAGTCATGTCGTTTGCATCTCCTGAGCAGTGGCAGAGTGCTAAGTCTGTTAGAGTGCTTAGAAGTTTGTAATGCTTTGGCAACTGCAGACAAACATGCCCAACATTCCTGCGGTTCATTATTAATTCGGAGAGCCACCAGACTTGCCCAGGTGCTGCATCTTTCGTACATTTGTTAATTGTCTCCAGTGGCATCTTCTCATCTTAACTCGCTTCACTTCCCACCCTCAACCATTTACCTGCATCAGGAACACACACTCTGCTTATTCCCCCACCTTAAGTCCTTTTAGTCTATCCTGCTCCGTGTTAAATCCTCAGGAATAGTTTTAAGTCAATGCTGCTCCAAGCTTCTGGGGTCCTACTGGTAGGATATTGACAGTCTGAAATATGACTGGATAAGCATATGTTAGTTCCTCGATGCAATCTATTGGTAAGGTGAAGCTCTCTTTTGCTGAAATGAAAACTGGGTTTACAGTAGACTCCTTAAAAGTATTAACACTCTTTAAGCCATTTGACTTACTGTATAAATAACTTGTATTGCTGGGAAATAGTTTTTGATATAGAATGTTCATGCAATACTGCGATCATTCTAAAGATATTGGGTTATGTCCTTACAGATCATTTAATACAATAAGTATATTGTCATACTAGATAGGGCTACCGACTTTCTAAAGGAAATCCCTATGTTCATAATCCTAACCCTTGGACAGACTTGGAGATGAATAGCTTGCTCTTTAATACTTTACATTGTTAAGGGATACGGTAAGTCAGTCAAAAATAAGTATCTGGCATCAAGCTGTCATCTCATGAAAATAAAACTGCTTATTAACATTAAAAGGGAAGTTATGGCATAGCTGATCGAGTGTTTTATGGCTCATGCAGGCTGAGAAGTTTAAAACTGGCAGATGTTTGAAATGGCAAAGTATCCCAAGTGAAACATTTTTCACATGGTTCATGCATGCCAGATCTGTGGGAGCCAGGGTGACTTGAATTTCAAACCTTGAATTTCAACTCACACTCAATAAAAATACAAATTTATCTCACCCTCATAGCACAGCTTCTGCCTTTTCGTTTATCAATGCATTGTCACGGCATAGTGATTTTGTTTAATTTTCCTTTGTCTTTTATTAGTTGCTATATAAGATATCTGGTATAAAGCTATTTCACGTTATTGAATTCTCTTCTCTATTGTTTCTTCTGGTCATAATGGAGGGTGACTATACATGCCGACTGTGGCAGCTGTTGTGTTTTGATGAGAATGGCAACTACACCGTCTCCATGGGATGTTTATTTTTTCTACATATTGATTGATTGTGGTTCTTACAGTTTACAAGCGGTGGTGGCTCCGCGGAAAGAAGTGTCTGAAGATCTTTCACGTTGACTGGCAAAGGCAGCGTACACACACGCACCGGCAACATGAGTAAGTTCTCTGTTTCAGCACGACAATTTGGCATCTTTACAACATTGAGAATGCTCTGTGAGGAACAGGCACACACACAGAGCACACGCAATGCCCGAGGCGGTAGGCTGTTAGCTGGTACTCAAGACCTTGGCGGGTGAAGGATTAGTCTTCAGAGTTGCAGAGACCAGGGTCTGGTGCTCTCTCTGTCTTCTGTCCTGAGGGTGTGTGATGTCTCTCCAAGCTACACAAGCAGAATATTTTCCCTTCGTGAGCTAACACAGCCAAGGCAACGCTTTCATTGAGATCAAACATGGGAATAGGACTATTACAAAACTCTACTTTCCGCTATTACCCTCCCTCACAATACGGTTTTAGTCGAATGTGACTTGGTAAATGTCTACATACCTTTTAGGTTCAGACCTAAGCGGAAGGGGTCAAGGCAGACCTCTGTTGTTTCCTTTACCCTTTTCTCCTAGTCTCTGCAGAGCCCATATGAATCACGTCCCAACCTCCCATTAACCTTTTCCAACCATGACTGTGTGCAGATGAGAGACAGGCTCTTCACTCTATAATGAAGGACCTGGTGGCTCTTCAGATGACCAGGCGCCAGCAGACCCCCTCCTATGACACCGGCAAGACCAAGTCCCCTGCTTCCGCCCCCACCAAAAGACAGGTACAGACGGTCTCTCCGGCTCTTTAGTCCTGAGCATCTGGATCAGCAGGTCCTAGGACATTATTCCCATCAGTTGGTTGTCTGTAGTTTGACCTAGTATGACCCCACTCTGAACCTGACTGACTAAGCCCATGTCTTTTTGATCCCTAGGATGATATCAGAATCAAGTTTGAGTTCTCTGGAGAGAGGAGGTTTGTGTGATTTTTTTTATATTGCTGCGTGTTTATGGACAGTTCATATTTATTTTATGTCTCCGTGTCTGTGTGTGTGTGTGTGTGTGTTTGTGTGTGTGTGTGTGTGTCTGAGAGTGTTTGTGGTTTGTTTTCCATCACGTGTCTTTGTCCACAAGGAAGAGCCCAGTCAACCTGGCTTCAGCTATGTTCTGAACTCCCACTGGCATGCGAGCTGTAGAATGAAAAGGGAAAGGACTGTGGTTTCCCTGTGGCTGCCAAGAGAAACCACAGCTATGCTAGGTGTACTTAGAGGAATCTGCCGATGCTGGAAACCGGTGTTCTGTGTGTGTGTGTGTGTGTGTGTGTGTGTGTGTGCGTGCGTGCGTGAATGACACGGGTTTGTGAAAAGAACTCATAATGGTTTGTCTTATCTTCTGTCTGTCTAACTACCTTGTGTGTTTGTTTGTGTGTAGGATCCTAGTGTTTGTCCGGCCCGTGCAGTTTGAAGAGGTCCTGCAGAAAGTCAAGACCGTTTTTGGCCAGCAGCTTGACTTGCACTATATGAACAACGAAGTAGGTCCTGTGCCTCAACTCTCCCTGTTTCTGTATAGTCACTCTCACTATCTTGCCCCAGTGGAATAGTGAGACTAGACTATGTTAGTGGAGAAGGAGCTGTGGAGTCACAGGTGGTGCCTGTAACGTGATGTGTCTGTGTCTCGCCAGCTGTCCATACCTCTGCGGGGCCAGGACGACCTGGACAAGGCCATTGACCTGCTGGACCGCAGCTCCAACATGAAGAGCATCAAGATCCTGCTGCTGACGCAGGAGCACAGCAAGGTGGGAGCACGCACACACATGGTCTCTGACAGGCTCTTCCCCCACGCCGTTGTTTTGTGTGATTTGTCTGACAGTACCCTCCTCTGGCCCCCCCAGGCCTCTCCTTCCCCCCACCACACAGTGTCTAAACAGGTGAGGATCAAGACCTCCCAGTCTACTGGGGATGTCAGCACGGCCTACCAGGCCTCCGAGCCTAGGGGGCGCCACCTCTCTACCAGTGAGTACCTTCCACTTATAAAGCAGGGAAGCATAGCGGGGATTGTTGTTTCAAGCCAGCACTGGCTTCTTTGGTTTTTGGTTGCTCTCATGTGTCAGTGTTGTGCCCCCTTGTCTTTTACTTTCTCTTTGTTTTCTTTATTTATCTTTCTGCCTCTCTCTCTCTGTCTACCCCTCTCTCTCTCTCTGACTGTTGTTTCTCCTGCTTCCCCTCTAAGCAGTGGGTCCTCTTCCTTTTCCTGTCCACCATCACTGGCTGCTCTACAATGGCCTGCTGCTGGCCACCAGCCAATCAGTCTGCGAGACACTATTAACACGGCGGGCCGGTGGCCTGGTTAGGAAACACTGCTAGTTTCGGAGGAGGGGGAGGGGCGGTAGGGCTGGAAATCAGTGTGCTGCGAAAGGCGCCTTAAAAATCTTATGTTCTGTGCAGATCTCTACCTTAAGCTACATGACATTTAAGGAAGCTTGTTATTCCTCTTTATAGCCTTTTTAATGTGTTCCTTCAATTCTTTTAGGCTTAGAGAGAGGGGACTTAAAGCATAGGGTTGTTTTGATCTTTCATGTAGACATTGAGGTATTCATTATTAAACTGTTTTCTGTCTCTGGAGCTGACCAATGTGCCATGGCCAAGTCACAAGCAGTACTGTTTTTTAGCCCTATTTTAAAATCATATTTCCCCCTGTATCCTCTGTCTCCTTCCATCCCAGGTTCTCAGAACACCGGGCGCAGCTCCCCCCCTCCTGGCTACGTCCCCGAGCGGCAGCAGAGGATCGCCCGCCAGGGCTCCTACACCAGCATCAACAGCGAAGGGGAGTTCATTCCCGAGACGATCGACCAGCATGTGAGTCCTCACAGCAGCGGGCTGGAAGAGACACACACACACACACACACACACACACACACACACACACACACATGCATACACACCGGCACATATCCCTTTTACTGACTGCCCTGTCACAGCAGGTGCTGGACCCGTGGAGCAGTGCAGAGAACTCTGTGTCTGGCAGCTGCCAGTCTCTAGACAGCAACTCAGACAGGTTAGGAGGGAAAAACTGGGCCTTTAGAACTTTCACAACCAATAAGTGTTTAGGTAATTTTCATGTCGGTCATTTCTGTCTTCCATCTCTCAGCCCCTCCCTGAGGAAGTCGCGTATGCACAGAGCCAAGAGCTACCCAGACAACCGCCAGGAGTTTGCGGGTAGGTGCCCACAGTGCCGCAGCATGCCACCTCAACGCGACAGCAATGGAGCAGCACATGAGGAGGCTCATGTGGATGCTGTTGTGTTTCAGTAGTTATATTTTCTTCTCTCTCTCTTTGTGTGTGTGTGTGTGTGTGTGTGTGTGTGTGTGTGTGTGTGTGTGTGTGTGTGTGTGTGTGTGTGTGT
>JAVQIZ010242253.1:0-25170 GCA_036023535.2 Galaxias brevipinnis | reverse complement strand
GTGTGTGTGTGTGTGTGTGTGTGTGTGTGTGTGTGTGTGTGTGTGTGTGCGTGTGTGTGTGAAGAAGAGGTGAGAGCTATGGTGATAGTATTTTGCTGTTCGTAAAGTGTGCCTAAATGGAGAGCAAAATATTCTATGCTTATGCAATGTTTTCATCCTTGTGTGTGTGTATACTGTGTGGTATTATCGTCTGCTGTATGTGTGTTTTACTGCCCCTTTAATGTGCTGTGATAGAAGGCCTGTCTCCGTGTACTGCTCCAATGACCTTCGCATGTGCTGTAACCCGCTGTTGCGGGTGCATTGTCAAGGTAGACTATTGATAGTGTTACAAAACAACAACTGCAGTCGACAACACAGACTTGGTTTCTCACCCTCATCACACACAATCTATTGTACTAAAACAACTGACTTTACCAAAGATTTGAAATCACCAGCCTATACTGGAAACTGATTGTACTAAATGTCAGTGGGCATATGACTGGGCTAACCATCAATGCTGACAGACCGTATTCGCTTTAAAAACATTTTGAAACAGACATTTTCATCTTTAATCTAAATTTGGCATTTCTGAGATCATAAAATCTGTCAATGTGATATTTTTTCCAAGTCAAAATAAATGTAACATTGTTACATTTATTTGTTACACCTGTGAGGTGTTTGGTCTTTGGTGCATTTAATAATCAATGTTGGCCTAGAACAACAATGTCCACGTGGACCACATGTCATTACTCACAACACATGGGACTTGCGTCTTGTGCAGGCCATTCAGCACCACACCCACACCTTTAATCCATAACCTCACAGCATTACCCAGCCATGTTCAAACCCTTTCTTGTCTCCCAGGCTCAGTAAGGACCAAGCCCAGGGCTCCATCTTCGCAACCAAAACATCACTAGATCGATGGTATTACGTAATAAACGTTGTTTGTTGGATACATAATTTATTAAAATCATGCCCCACTGATAAAGCTTTCACTTCCCTATGTCACCCACTATCAACTCAAGGTCTTTGCTGCATAGTTAATGTTGTTATATGCCTTCTTCTTTCAATGCACCAGTGGCATAAATACTATTCCACAGACAACTGCTTATTAGTATAATAAAATATGCGGTTTTAATGATTTTATTCAAATTCACCAAAACCTATGGCCCTCAATTTGATTTCCTTGTCCCGTTAGTAGAAATACTAGAGACGTATGCACTCAGATGTATGTACTTTAGAGTGTATGTGTTTGAGCATACCTGTATGTGAAGAGCCATGATATACAAATGTGCACTTAACATGCATTAGGTCCTTCCAGTCAGATGGCTTAGTACATATATCACTCTTCTGTCATCCATCCCATGTCTAGCATTCCAAACTACTGGCCTGAAGGTACTGTATGGGCTATAGAAAAGAGAGGCCACTACATCTGAGTCCACCCTTCACTTCTTTATGAGTGTGTGCTTGGCATGGAAAATATCTCACAATCCATTCAGCTTCCCCTCTTCTATACCCCCCTTTTACGCGTGCAAATTGCGCATGATGGCACACACAGAATGTACGCTACCGCATAGGCTACGTTCCAATTTAAAAAAAAGTATGAGTACCACAATCCCCCCCCCATCCCTCCCAAATTACTTTCTAAATATCCCACTTTCGCCCAATTTCTACAATCTAACACAAGTCAATCAATCAGGGCCGTTGGGTGCATCCATGCGCATTCGGGACGTGCATCCTGACGGACTGCGGTTCCACTGATATATTTGCAAGTCTGAATGGGGCTGCATCAAACGTCAGCTAGACATGCACTTACTGAGACATGCTGTCATGTTAAATAAAGATCTTTGTCAAGGGAAGTCAATGTACAATCTGACACAAAAAGGGACAAAACCAACTGAATATGTTGTTTACATAAGACAGTACCTGCAATTTGTCGGATGTAAACACCTCGATGTCTACCTCGCAGGCGATGATGGTGACCATCTCCAGTTTCATATTTATGGATGGCATTCCTTTTTGTGGCTGCGAGAAAGACAAAAAAATAAAATAAAACAATATTTGTTTGTTCTTCCCTATACGTATCTTAGAGAAAGTGTCAATCTGGTAACTGAAGGTTATTGTGTAACTCCTAGTTGGTTAATTCTGTGATGAGGAGCGGTAGACCGTGTGCTCAGCTTTAGTGCGCTATTGAAAGTGATGCTGCAGTAGCGACAGCTAGCTCTCCCCCCTATTCCACTCTCTCCGATTTGCAAACGTACCAACTAATGCGCGCACTGGCTTCACATTGACGTCATCATCAAGCCAATGCTCGTCAGTAGAGCAGTCGAACCATGCACGGTGCACTGCAGATCGCCCAGTCCGGTTAGTACTGCCTTTTGCGAGGCTACTGGTAGTTACACTTTTTAACCTTTCATATTGAGCTAGCTTCAGAATGGTAGGGCTAGTTAGAAATGTATGTTGTGAGGTTATTGGGATAAAAATTAGGCAGCATTGCAATCGCTTCATTCGTAATTGATCTTCCCTTTTTTTTCGGGATCCTTCATAATATTAAAATCAAAATGTAAAACATTGATATTGTTACCACCAACAGTGCACCCTACGCCTTATGCATGGCTGTAGCATAGCTTTATCAACTTGTTAGTTTCATGGCTTGGCTCATACCCTACCCTGCTATTCGAAGAAAATGTTGTATTGCATTCAACAGAACATTTGCCTTATAGGCTACTTGAGGCTAAACTTATTACACTAAACAATTGGAGGAACTGTAATCATATGTTTGTATGGCAAATATTGTAATTAAATAGACCCCTGAGTTAAGTCACAGTCTTTGAATTAAAAATAAATCCAACAATATATACAAAATCTTTACACAGTTTTTTCATGTTGCCCTCTCCCTCTCTATACTGATCCTATAATCATAATATATTAATAATAGTGATAATAAATCATAAAAAGGATTGATCTAAATTGGCTGGCTATGACAGCAAATCCTCAAACGGCATTCATAGATCCTTAAAAGCAAGACCGTAGACAGTGGAAGGCTATTTATGACCATTTGAGTGTCCTAATCCAGTGAGCATGATGGGCAGAAATAGCCTCTCTATGAGACATTGTGGTGATGATGATCAGAGCCATCAAGTCCTCCAGTCTGAATAAGTCTAGTTCTCACAGACCTCAGGCTTTTTGTCTTGGCTGTTCGGATAGAGAATCAGTCAAATCTGTTCAGAGTATGTTGGCTGAAAAACAGGAAACATTGTCGGTTTTCAAAAGGATCAGCAAGAGGACTATATTTAAACAAGCTTTTGGGCCCTGTCCAATTACGCATCCCTAACAGTCATCTTAATTCTAAAACCATAGAATTAAAAGCAAATTAAAAGCAACCATAACAATAATTCCCCTGATTTGACCAAAACACAATTTTTTACATTTTCCATGAGAGACACACAAGTTTCAAATGTTTCTATTTAGCAATTTTTCTAAGCGAAGGTCCCACAGCAAGTCTTTAGTGTTTTGGATGATCAAAGCACTATTTTGAGGCTCTCCTGATAACTTGGCTCATTACTGTTAAGGAGAATAGATTGCTATGGATGATTAGGCACTTTCCTTTAAGTCTGCAGAACACTTACTTCCCTGTTCTAAATTCCATTCCTCCTCATTTGTAATTCTCTCTCATCAGTCAGCACGTTCCATATGACTCCCTGCACTGCGTCTCCGGATGTTAGACCTACTTCCAATCAAACCTAATCTATATCAGTTGCATTATAAATGTAACTATGGAAATATAATTTACTGTACAGTAAAGTGCATTCAATCAAGGGAATGTTATAACTCTTCAAATTTGTGTATATTACAATCTATACTACACTAAAAACAAGCCATTTATTGATGTAATTGTAATTACTGATCTTGAAGAAACAAACATATGATCTAATATCAGACATAACAATAGCAATTGAACAGACGTTAGTTATCGAGCAAGTGTTGCATCCTCTGGTCTGGGATGGATGGCTGTTTGTATTCCAAACCGCACCTCTGCAGAGGAGCAGACACGAGTAAGAAAGCAGGGCAGTGGATCAGCACTTTGGGCTTTAGTGCCCATGCGCAAACACACACACACGCACACACACACACGTGCTAGTAGCAACTGAGCGGGAGCCTTTAAATTAACCCAACCGACATCTGGCAAAACCATAGTTTGTGTGTATGTAGGGTCTATCTCTGCAAAGCTTCGAAAATGCGGAAAGACAGCCGTAACATCCATGAAGACAAGACGATGACACAGCCAGAAGCTGTCCACTCAAGAAGCAACATATCAAACAGTGTTCCCTCGCTTTCTCTGTCTCTCTCTCAAACACACACACACACACACACACACACACACACACACACACGAACACACACACACACCCACACACACACACATACACACACACACACACACACACACTGTTCCTCTAGTGGCCACCCACAGTCACACCAGGCTACCTCAGTCAGCCTTGCCCAACCACCCCCTGGCACCAGTGCCAATGCAGCTGCTGTAATCTAGGCCAAGCTATTTATAAAGCAAGCAGCCAAGTACAGGCATAGAGAGCCAGGAGTAGTCAGGGGTGAGTAGAGAGGGTGTGTGTGGGTGTGTGTGTGTGTGTGTGTGTGGGTGGGTGTGGGTGTGTGTGTGTGTGTGTGTGTGTGTGTGTGCGTGCGTGCGTGTTTCAGAGAGAAAGAGAAAGAAAGTGAGAGAGAAAGAAGGAAACAGAGAAAGAGACGTGCGTCTGCAGGATAAATAAAAGACACAAGAAATGCAATAAGTTGTTTGGAGGAACTTATTATTCATTATTTATAGGATTCATATTACTGATGAGAGTGAAGGTACTAGCCTGGTGGACACATATACAACATTATACTGGTTGAGTGGCGTTAGGTGTTAACCAACCCAATAAAGCAGTTGATTCCAAACAAAATATTATATTTACGTGAGTGGTACTTATGGCAGTAAAGCCCATGGCCTGATGACCTTGTGATTACTTGGGAATGACAGACACATGACTCTGTGTAGTCTGTTTTTGCAGCCAGCAGCTGTTCACTGCTGCCATCCAGTCCAGAGGCTTAGTAGGCTCGGACAGGAGAAGACTGAACACTCATCCATGTTTCGGTATGTGTAAAGAGGGACAGGGAGGGGCTTAGGGGGATGGAGTGGGGCGGGGAGGAGAGGAGAGAAAGCCATGCTACTGCTGATAAACTCCACTGATGGGCCTTGCTACCAAACCAGGTCAATTGTCTGGTTAGAAGTCCAGCTTTCCCCGCCTAGCTGCTGCCGTCAATAACACTGCTTTACCAGACACCAAACAATGAATAATGAGGATGGGGCAGCCTCTATCCAAACCTTGCAGGAATACACAAGCATCCACGCACATGTTCAACTGAAGAATCTTTGAAGACAGGGATGAGAATAAGTGTGCTACTTTGTGACGCAAACAAACAATTCAGAGAGTGAACTCTGTGACCAGAAACAGGCCTGCTGTACAAAAACAGGTTCTTAGCTGGGCATTTTGCTGTTTTATTCTAGTCTTTTTAAAGTGGCATCAAGTGGCTTGAAAATAGTCAGTAGTTGAGAAAGAGAGACAGACAATTGGGGAAAAAAATACAAAGTTTGATGAGTAAAAGAATAGGAGAGTAGTGAGAATCGAGAGACAGTTATTTATAGATTTTCTCCCACTAGCTAGACTCCCTGCAGAACAAATTGCATAACAAGTGGTAAAAATATCAACAAAGAAAACAAGGCACTGTTATTAGCAATTGTTCAATTGCTTTTTTTTCTCCAAATGACAGCAAGACCTATTTAGTTTGAATGCCAGTTATTTCCTCTAAGCTAATACACAACAGCATAAACAAACCTTTAAAGGACAAAGTCATTCACACATTCAAACAGTTTCAAAGGCGCTTGCTTATACCATCCTGCTGCAGTGATGCAGGTTTGGAAATGCTCCTCTGATGAGTTACCATGCCAGCATGAGACACACAAAATATATACAGTATAAATAAAAAAAACGACTGAATATAGTTTTAAAGGTTTCTACACAGAATGTGAATAACTAAGTATTCTTTCCTACGTACAGTAGACTGAGAAGTGGTCTTATTCAAATATTGTCACCTGTAAAGAATACACAACCATTAAGACTAAAAAGTGAGTTATGTGTTGGTTTGGATTCCTCTGCTGGTGGAGGGATCACTGAACTTTTCCATCACCTATTCATACACAGAAGTATTGATCTGCAGCCAAGACCTCCTGTTATAGGAGGTTATGCCTCTCACTATAAGTGTGGCACTGTACATACACCTGTAACTGAGCTGATAGTCAGGAACTTCCCAGTACTGGAAAGCAACGTCTTTCAAAGTGATTTATTATCATTCTTAACTTGTATACGAAACGTTCACAAGTGCCACAGTACAATATGCTGCAAGAATATCATTTAAGTCAGATGAAGTGCTAGGAACTGGACTTCTACTACTACTACAATCATATAAAACATCCCAATTGATAAACCCTCCTGTCCAGTATTTACAGTGGAATCAAAGCACTCCAGAGTTCCTTTTGGCCAAACAGAACCCGCCCCCAGAGAGGGCCAGCGATGTGTCTAGTAAACACACTGCAGTGCATCATGACCTTCAGACTGCCAAGCCCACTCTCCCTAAAGGCCCCTATGGGGATGAAATTCCAAAAATAGACTGCCACTGTCTGACACAAACACACTGCAAGCACTTCATACACATCCTTTTTATCCGTAGTCAGGCATTCTACTTAGCCAGTGTTGTGCATAATGGATGCCATTCTTTCATACGCCAAGTACACAGCCAGGCCAACTCCTCAAAGAGCCATTATCCTACTCCCTGGTCTTATTATCATTTGGGTCCTGAACTGGCACTGCTAACATCCCCTTTCACTATATTGTTCTATCATCAAAGACAATGTCAAACAAATCAGTAACGGTTTGTGTGTGGGTCCTAAGCCAAGTGCAATCACACTTTAGATTAAAATCAGTCTAAAATAATGGCTCATTTTTCATCAGCTAAATAGCCCGGATAACAGTAACACCCTAGCACCACAGAGGACATTGTGTTCTGTTTTGATAGGATGGGGAGTTAGTTGCTGCTTTCTTGATTGTGAAAGTGAGGGTTGCCTATTTATTCATAGCAGCCAAAGACATTCCCAAAACATACTTTTTCCTGATTAGACCTGTTGGCATACACAATGCTGATCGTAAAATTGCAACTGTATGCTAAAAGTTTTCCTGTACCAACCAATCTAGGAATGCTCCATGCACCTCCCATCTCCCTCTGTCTAATTATTTCTAATTAACCACCCACCATTGATCTAAAGCCACTTTAGATGTGGCCCACATGTGTTAATGTCTTAAGTAAACATTTAATTTTTGTGTATTATTCAGTATTCTTAAAACAGAATGGATTTTACTTTTCAACCCTGACAGTGAGATTATAATCATAACCTGACCAGCAATACCATCCATCCATCCATCCATCCATTAGCTATACCGCTTATCCTATGCAGGGTCGCGGGGGGCTGGAGCCTATCCCAGCTGACATAGGGCGATACCAGCAATACCAATAAATCAAAATGATACATTACATACATTATTCCAAAGAAAGAAATAAGCACATAAAAGCTGCAAGGACCTTGGTCAACTAAGAGCTAAAGGGGTTCAAGTTGGTCAAGGCAACAAAACAAAATGCTTAGATTTTTTTTTTCTGCAAAAAAGGTGTGCTTCTCTTTGAATATTTTTTTATGTATAAAAGGGGAAAGGCTCTTTGCAAACCCCCTCCTTTCAATGCACCATCTTAAGAGCTTCTGATAAAACATTTTCTCTCCGTCACTCTCTGGAAAAATGCTACCTGGGTAGCCATACAGTTAAAGCTTTGCAGAACACCGAATGTGCCCAAAGACAGGCTGGCTACATCAGGAATCTAGGTTACAATGTTCCACCTCTTCATTAAGTATTGGTACACACACAGCTGGGGCTGTTAGTCTTTAAAAGTGAAAGAATACGAATGAGGTGAGACAAGGACTATGCGTGTATTTGTGAGGATGTATATTATTGATATAGCCATGGTCAAGAACAGCCCTGTAATCAGTAACAGAAAATGTGTCTTTTTGGGTACAGGGATAACTCTTCTACTCGTATCTTTATATGTAACCAAATCTGGAAAGGGCAGCTCTTGTGCTGTTAGCATTTTGCTCATTCAACTGAACCAAACAGTGAACACTATGGGGGTGGTTGGGACGTAAAGAACCAACCCGAATAGGATTTATGAAACGCCACACTCTCAATGAAGGAGTGATTAATTCAAAAGGATTTGTTTGTGCTAATTTTAGAATTCTTGCCTATGGTTTTGCAATATGAAGTCTGAGTGAATGAGAGACAGACAACAAGAAAGGAGTGGGAGATGAGGAAAGCAGAAGCGAACAGAAGAAGAAATGAGTGCAGAAAAACTGTAAATTGTGGAGTGCAAGGGAAAGTTTGTGAGTGACATTTGAAATCTGTGAAAGTGGGATGAAGTAGAATAAACAGGAATGATTGGAGGAATTGAGGTGCACAGAAAATGAAATGCACTTTCCTCTTTCCCTACCTGAGTTAACGAGCCTAAGTGTATGGTAATAATGGGGATTTTCATAAAGATGTGGCAGAGACTGGAGACCCTTACCCTCTTCGGATGCCTCACTAAACTCATCACACTCCAACAAGAGTCATGTACATGCTCTGCTTGGTTGATGCAATGTGTGTTTAAGCGTGTATTTGTGTGTGTGTGTGTGTGTGTGTATGTGTGTGTGTGTGTGTGTGTGTGTATGCCTGCATCCGGACATGTGTAAACCTTTAATATTATGTATTCATGTCTTCCTAGGCGTGAGCGTGCATTGATGCTGGCCAGCATATGCAGCATATGCTGATGATCTAATGATATGCATGGGCACAAGGCGATGGGCTCGAGGTGACTAAGTATGGAGCTTCTGTCAGGCTCTGAGTCATATCAGCACGATAGCCCAGCTTGGGATATTTCCTGGCATCGTAGTTGCAATAATCTCAGAGCAGGTGCACATGCATGCGTGTGTAAGTGTGTATGTGTGTGTTTATTGAGCCATTGGCAAATGTGTAAGACCATGATTGAACTTGGCAAAACAACAGTTTAAACAGTGATGACATCATGCTTTTATTTTTGGCAGAATAGAGAGAAACAGACACACACACACAAACAAATCTCTTTTTCCTCTCAACTGTAATTTTCCGCTTTGATGCCTTCCCTTTCTCAACACACCCTGCGCTATCAACTATCTATGCAGATTACATTTGGGTCAAGTGATAGAGAACAGGACGTTACATCACTGGATCTCACCATGTGCCCATTATTGTGAAACACGGCATAGTCGACACTGCAGGCAACCATCAACTCCTCAATGGCATCTTTGCAATCCAAACACCATGTCAACCTCCTCCTTTTCTTCTTCTTCCGGGCTGCTGCTGTAGACCTCTGAGCTATAACTCTATGCATTGGACCCCCACACAACATGGTAAGCAACCAACCACAAAGGGTCGGTCTAGTCAGCAAATAGATGGTGATCGAGGGTACAATACAGCTAGAATGTTCAGTTTGAAAGTGGAGAGTGACAGGATGGGGATGGGAGGGTTTGAGAAGTGAAAAAAGAATGACAGGTGTTTCATATGGAGTTGTAGCTCTGATTTGATCTTTTGAAAAAGGTTTCCATGTTATTCATTCATTGCTTCGCTCAATCTCTTCTAACACTCCACGGACTGTAATTGTCTGAAAGTATTTACTTCTTCAGCAGGCATTCTTTGTTTTTACAATAATATAAAATGATAGGGGCGATTTGAAAAAGCTAAGTCTGTGTTACAGATTGATTTACTGATAGATTTTTCGCTGTGGACTAGGGCTGGAGCTGGGATTGGACGGGGCCTGCATTGGCGTGTATGACTTTGTCAAACATAGCATCAATGTGTGGCCATAATTATCGCTCTTAATAATTCTAACAACCAACGTTAAACGGCAATACTTTGCCATAGCGGTCTCTTTGCCGCTGTGCTAGTGACATCTAGTGGCATTTACAGTCAACAATGTCATATAAGATAAATGGTTTTCTAGAGGCTTTATCTAGACATACTATATACTTTAAGTTTGGAGTATTGCTGAAGATGTTAACTAAGCATCCTGAACAACGGATACATCCGCATAAAGACACAAACGCTTTAAATTTAAAAGTATTGCAAGCAAAGTGACCCTTGAAAACTGATAGGTGATTGAGAACAATTACATGTTTTGATCCCATGAACACGACTCGGAGCATATGCATAATATTATACGTCAGAGAAATAAAACGTTGTGCACTGATCTCACGGGCCCGATGGGTACCTCTCGTATGCTTGTATCCGCAATCACCGCTAAATTACTGACAACAGAACCATAAAAAATACAGGTGGATTCCTGGCACAATTAGCATACCATCAAGGTGAACAGAAATGCGTTAGCGAAGAGATACAGAAAAGCCAGAAAGGCTGGACATAAATTATTGCAGCTTGAGACGTAAAATAATCTCAATTATCACATATTAAAGACTTCCTTTGAAATACAGGAACAATTAGACTGGCACGTCCTACTAAATACATGACCTCGATCTTTCCCATTGTATAGCATGAAGGAATGTTATCATATGATTTATAAGAAGTCATCTCAATGTCTCAATTAACAAACCTTTCAGAGTTAACTTGGCTTTTTGGCTGGGTTGGATATATAGTAAAAAAAAAAAAACACGTGTCCCACATTTTTTTATTAATGTACCGAAACAAAGCAATTTGTTGGTGTCAGTTTGACTTTAATAAGCCCATAATATTGTAAGAAAGTACCAATTTAATACCATTCCATGTTTTTGTGCAAAAAGGTGGACAACCAAAATCACATAAATGATGTTAATCAAAAGCCTACTCAATACAAATAGTACCTTCACTAATGCTACCATTTCCGTCCATTTTCATTAACTCCTAACACTGAAATATAGGTTTCATAATAAATACACACCAACACCTATTAATAACCTGTTCCTCCTGAGTCAAGCTACATTTAAAGGCACAATGTACTCCTTTTAAATTATTTAAAATAAATAAAATTTTAATTGTTGCAACCATTTTTTTCGTTATATCAGACCAAGCAGTAATTTCGATTTTTCAACACATAAGTGGCATATTAAAGAGTGAGTTCCAGCTCTAAAAAGGTGTGACCCAGACAAGAATTCATTGGCAATATTTCTGGTGCTGTGTTCTGCAAGTCTGAACAGGTAAAGGTATGGAGCTATAATTCGAGACACTCGTAGCTCGTACCTTGTGTCTTCATTGGTTAAGCACATTAGTAAATAAGGGAGCCTCAGCAAAACAACAAGAAAACAATATGTAGATTTTGCCTTGAAGCTTCCATGGCAATGAAAATTATAAAAAATGTGTTTGCTTACAGTAAAGGCACATTATATCAAACGATATAGGCTCAGATCCCACCGTCTAACATTTGTTATTACCAGTGTAATGAACTACTTGAAAAACAAGAAACCTTCAAAACTATTGTACCGTTTTTACCCCTCTTTATCAAGCTTTGGTCTGGAGATCACAGAGAGGATTGGGAAGAGGAGTGCATCTTTGCACAGATGATCATTCTAAGTTGGTCCTCTCTCCTCCCCCACCCAAATCATACTTCATGAGTTCAGCTGATGACAGAAATCAAAAAGGAACGTCACATTCCAGCATAGACCTGGACAGACTTCGGGAAAATAAAGGTCTGTTTTCTGCTGTCGTAGGTTTACGGAATCACTTGTTCCTTTGCATGTCTTTCCTCTTCATAAACAAAAACAACCTTCTCTTTCGATCAATGTTATGTTGCTAGCCAGATGGTAAAGATTGAGACAGATGATATAAAACATTTTGAGAGCTTAAAAAAAAATCTGCTTTAGACCTACAGTATCAGTCTCTATCTTTCTAGATCATGAGGCTACTGACAGTGAAGGGTTAAAGGAGGGGGAAAAGGGAGAAAGCAAATGCTTCCTAGAGCTCAGTCTCAGTCCTTCTTTTGGTCAGCCGACCTGAAGGGGAGAGCCTTGGGCCTGGCTATGACAGACACTTGCTCTTCATCCACTGGTAGAGTGGCGGGAGCCACACTATCGTTATTGACCAGGGCTCCGTAAGAGAAGGAACCATTGTAATCAGGCTGGATCACCAATCCTTTGTCATGGATTGTTGGAATACCTTGATTTAGGAGGGAAAAGGCATGGTAGTAAGAAACACAAACGCTACACAAAAGAAAAGCAACGTAAGGCAACTGTCCACAGGATTTAGCAACTAACCTTGCACCATGTCCATAGTCACAAAAGGCTCAAAGCCCTTGGACCTCTTCCTGTTTTTAGTGATCATAAATACTCCCAGGAAACAGGCCACACACCTATCAATGCAACAGACAAACACCAATAAAACACTTGCCTAGGAACAAAGAATGTTCAGTGTACAAAGTGGTTCATTACTACATACGCACCCCAACAAAAACATGCAGATATGTAGAATGTCTTCATTGTTGAACTCCAGGTAGAATATTGACCCTTAATGACAAAGGTAAAATCAAACACAAAAAATTATACAGTATATTGACAAATGTGCTAGTATTCCTTAAATTTAATTTAATTATTTGGTAGGATTAACGTCCAGTTCATTTAGGATCAGAACGCATCCTACCGGCTATAATAGCAAAGCAAGTAGAGAAGATGTAGTTGACACAGGCAATCAGAGAGGAGTCATACAGTTGAGTGGCTTGTGCAAGAAATCTGATCAGACAGAAGCAAAACATGAAACTTAAAATATTTAAAATCCATCCCGAAAAAAATATGAACATTTTTCAACAGATGTGGTGTATGCATTACAACAGCCTCAACTTCACTTCAACTCACCTGGTTTGGAAGACTACTGTAGCAATCATGCAGACAAACATGACATAGAATATGGGATAGTTGAGCTGCAAGAAGCCCTCAATGGTCAGCACCAGCATGCCTGATACTGCCTTCACTGTGATTGCTGTCACAGAGCCTGGGGATAGGTTACACAAACACGACAAAACAAATAAAAGATGAGTTCACTAGGAGGAAAAGAGGAACTTCCAAACCAGAAAAACTGTATTCATAGGTGATGCTACTCCATATCATGTCTTGTGTGTTACTCACTTGACGAAACTGCAGGTACTTATCATAGGCATCACAAATCAATTGACTGCTGCCCTGGGAACTTACCAAGGAGTGCAACCAGCAGCAGAATAACAACGAGGTAGTCAGCGTTGCACTGCTTATAGAAGTAAAGCAGCAGGCAGAATGCAATCATCTCCAAGAACTGTCAATAGACAAAACAAAAAAATCAACAACTACAAGATATCTATTGGCTCTTAGCCGTAATAAGAGACAAATCTAACGACTAACCAAAAATAGGCATCACAGTTGCTTGCAAGAGCACACAATATTGGAATATCGTGATGGTACAAAATGCAATACATCCTTCCAACAAATCTATGTTGATATCAAATATATCAATATAATATTCATATACATATACTGAATAGTACCAGATACAGGAGAACAGGCCATCCTATGACATGTTTTATTATGTTCTCTGCATTGAGCTTGTCGTGAGAGTTCGGCCCAAATGAGACAAAGAGGTAAGTCCCTCCTATTGTCAAGAAACAACCCAGGAAACCAACCACATAGCGCTCTGAAATGACAAAAGACAGATTTTGATAGTTCCCTATAGGCCATTTTCAAAATTCCGACTCAGTTAAATGAAAATAACACATCTTTTATTGACCTTCATATAACTATAATTTTTAAAACATTAATTAATAAAACAAAACATATTTATTCAGATATGGTGTATGTGTCCCGATTGGTATCTTAATCCAATTTAAGGGGATTGTGTGCCTAAGAGGCCAGTGTGTAGAGAGACAGATGGCTGATTTACATAGTGATGGTATCTGTGACCTTCTATTTGCATCAAAGGGCAAAGTATCATAGAGAAAGTCATGAGATGTGTGTGACGCACTTACTAAAAAAGTCCTTTGGCTTGGTTTTCTCTCGCAGGAAAATAAACCCTAAAATGGAGCTTGCTGAAAGGAAGGAGGCACAACGGCATTTTTTATACAAAGTACATCACCTTAGACTAAGTAGGCCTAGCTGGTAACAAAGACTCATTATTCACTATAGAGTCAGACACACATCCATTGTCCACTAGTATCAATATAGTTTAACTTAAGTAGTTCAACGTTTTCTAGCAAATAGTTTTATAGGTAATGTAGATCAAATATATTATTTCAGCATTATACAAACAAGTCTTCACAATATCTACTAAATAGCAACAATTACTATTAGCTAGACATGAAAAATAGGCAGAATGTTTTAATTGTATCAAACACTTACTTATTACAGACACAGCATTAAGAGGGGCAATGAGAGAAAGTGGGGCAAATGCGTAAGAGACAAAGTTGGATCCCTCCCCTATGACAGTCAGCACCAGGCCAACCCACCAGGTCTTAGTGCGGTAAAAGGCACGAGGGTCCTTGGTCCCTGCCAGCGTAACATGGCTGTATTTCTGTATGACAACAAAATGACAAATTAATCACACTGCATACTGTAGGCCTATTAGGCAGAAGAGTAATCTGTTCATGGTTCAGTTGGCCATAATAAATGTCATAGAAAATACAATTAAAAGAACAGCAACAGACACATGGAATGTCCACAATGTTGACACAACAGAATTACAAAAGGGTTACAAAAAGGTTAGGATATCTGGTGTCCAACTCCTACTTAGACAGCTCCTTCATACTATGATAAATACATTTAGACAGAGAAAAAAAGGCTGGGGAAAGTATGCAATTTGTTACTGACTGCGAGTTGATAATATTGCCATTTAGTTTACGAAAATTGTATTTCCACAGACTCCAAAAATTATAGTTTGGGGCATGGTTTACCACATGGAGAAACTCAAGGCTATGCACGGGGTAACACACCTGAATACTTAAAGCAATGCTGACAAGCACATTTCCAAAAATTGCCAGCAAGGTCCCAATGAGATTATCCTAAAGAGGAAAGAAGAAAGGAAACAGGATGGAATTTATTACACGCGACAGTTTATCCCCCTGGTTCAGATCAAATTGAATAGAATGTGAAATTGAATATTAGTTTAGCCATCAAAAAAGCGACAATAGTCTACCCGCGGCATCATCAAAATACACATTTTAGTAAATACTGTGTTGATAGACACTGAAATCACCACGGCGCATCAATCAAATACCTTACCGTGTAGGAGTTGTTGTCTACTCGATGGACTTCCACATCGGCCATTCTAGTGAGACGCTGTCTAATTCTTAACAGAGGGCAAACATTCTATGCCAGGCAACTCCCGAAGTTCTTCACTTTCCGTATCAAAGTTCAGAGAATCGCCTTAGAGTTTGGGCAAACAATATTTTTAATCCAATATGTGGAACGCCATCTTGGTTTGTTGTGTTTCCGCATTCTTGAGTAAATCTTTACGCACAGCGTTTGCTCATCACGCCAAGCAAAGGGCTTTTTTTTTTACTTTTTCGTTGACATGTTGACATTCTGGCAAAAATAAAGGATTTGTATACCGTAAAATGTCTTTTTAAAGAACAGCGAGAAAATAATTGTTTATGAATATCTGCTCTACTCTGTTCTCATTGTTTGCTTTCCTCCCAAAACTAATGTTAAATCATATGGACCAATGACCATTTATCTGATTTCATAGAATAATACATTTAGTTATACATTTTCAACATTTTATATTTCACTTATTTTCTGTTATGATTTAATCGCTGCTGAGCTATTAGGATGGAGATGGAGTCATAACAAAAGAGAGATGAGAGACATAAAGTGGTTGCTTGCTTTAACTGAACAGTTCAATACATATAATGAGTTTGGGGGAACAACAGAAACCCTAATCGAAAAAGGGATTCGTTGATTGCCGACTGGATGGTATTATAATAATCAGAATTGTATTAATCGATATGTATGTTTTATATTTGATCTGCCAATGCCCAGCTTTGTAGCCTAATTTTCCATCCCTACAATTAAAAAGGGTGTAACTACCCGAGCCATCCGTTTTATTCCAAGTACAGCACGACAATGATCATATTAAAAATAATCATCAATCTCCATTAAACACACGAGTTGACTAATGTAAATGGAATGCTTTCCATCCCATGGGCCATTGTGTCATTCCAGCACTTCAGCAGGGCGTTCTGATCATTGCCGCGATCGTCTGCGTCATTGCCGCTTTTTTTCCACACATTCACCTAGTAGGCTATTGTAATTTTAAGGGCAGGTGAATGGAGGGTGTAGGAGTTTATTTAGCAGATGACAAGAACGTCTCCTACGCCATGAAAATGTTGATGAGTCATGATGAGACAAAGACTATCTATATTTGTTAAAATTATAGGGATACTAATCCTAACTAACTAACTATGCACGTATATGCTTTTAGATTTACATTCTAAATGTCAGTGATATTATAGCCTATAGTATATTTTTGCCTCTGAAAAGAAAAGAAAAATATTGGAACCGTTGCTATCTGATATTAGAAAACGTAATTATGTTGAGTTTTTTTTATTGCAAGAGAAATTACTCTCAACAAAGATATTCCTGATGAAATCCCTAGAATAGATAAATAATAAATAATCCTCGTCATCAACTGTTATTTTCTCAAGAAGCCTTCAAATGACCCATCGAACTGCGAGACATTATGACTCGTTCACTAGGGAGACCTGCACCAATCAAAAGCAAAATAGAACAATACAGAAACAGAAATATGAACGATATTTCAACAAGATGCAAATATAGAAACAAAACACACTACAGCGGGAAGATTACATGTGAAACACAACGGCATAGACATGAAACACAAGATATAAACAAACGTTTTGTCCAGCAGAGGGAGTGAAGCCACGCCGTATGACAAGATCCGAACCTATCATGAGGTTATTTCCCTCGTTGTAGTATTCTTGTTGTCACATTTTGCTCCTCATCCTTTGGGAGTTGACGAAATTAGAGAAAGCAGGTAATTGATGAGATACCAACATAAACAATATAATGTATCCCCAATATAATAACAGGATATTGAAAAGAAAGGACGAATTTGTTTCTGTCAGGCTTAAGATGTTGCATTTCATTGTTTTTTACACTGCACAGCGTGTTGACTGCTTGCGCTCTGACGACATTAGTATCAAACGATCTGAGAAAACATACTGATTGAAGTAATATTCTCTTTATTGGATTCTCAAGAGCAAAGAGGAATGATATACGCTGAATTAGTAAATGCTGCTCTGGCTTGGTACTTTGACAAACAACAATGACCCAGTTGTTAAACAGCAAAAATGTAATAATATAATAAAACTGGCAGTTTAGTTTGGTAATTATTTCCAAATTATATTATTTTTCCATTATTTTAACAATCTTAGAAATATGTGCCTTAGAAAAAACACATTATCTAAAAGCATCAACACTTCTGTTGGTATACTGTATGTTTACCTCGGTGCATACTCCATTGACATAATTGGTCCCTACAAACATCAAAAGCTTGTGTGTGCTTTGTCAGGCAAGCACTTCTGTCAAAAAGTTGAGGAAGAATGGACATGTACGTTTCAACATAAATACATGTTTGCAGTACACACAGTGAGTGTAGGTTGTACCACAGCTTGGAGGCATTGCTTAACAAAGAACCGTTTCGTGGCGTATTTGTATTATCTACTACAAAATAAGTGAATATAAAGTACAAAATGAATGTCCAGATCTGCACTTTGTTGCACCTTTCCTCTGGCCAGTAATGCAGAGTAGATATCAGATGACATTATTTGGTTACAGATGAAAGACAGACATTAAACTGATACTGATAACAGGTGCTTAAGAGCATCCACTGACCCACCAGAAAACTATGGGTCAATCCGACGAACTATAGTGCTTCATGCAATGTGATTATTTAGTTAGGCTATCATCAGTCATTCATACACATTATCACAAAAATAATGTTAGAATTCTATTAACCCTGTTCAGGTCCCTAACATAACAAGTACTGTAGCTCACAGGCCTACTCCACAGGAGCCTCATGGACGCCAAACTAGTGTATTGTCAGCAGGTTAAGCAGCTAGGCATATACTATATATTAACACATATTTCTTTATCTGAGTCAATTACCGCATGCTCTGCAAGCAATTACAGTCTAAGGCTTAGACCATAGGGGACCTAGGGCTATGCACCAGCATCAGGGAAGGGTGTGTGCTGCTTTTGTGTCCATGGCTTTAAAAAAAAGTCATCCTGCATAGTGGTCAGACCTGTTCACCATCTATGCATGCATGTGTGTGGTTGTGCGAATGAGAGGGTAATGTTTAAAACTAAAAAGAAGTCAGTGTGACAACCACCGGAGCCTAAGCATACATTATTTATATAGGTTCATCTCATAGGACCCTCTGGCTGCCAAATAGCTATAAACACAGTCTCTTCCCCCTCGCTCAATAGTCTAGTTAGGGATGGGCATCTAACAGGTATTTTCATAAGAGAGGTGAAGGAAGGTTGTGCCAATGAAACTGTTTGTAAAGCCTTGAAAATGGAAACATGTATTGTATACAGGGCCAATGAAACACATTTTTATGTTTCATACCTTAAAAATTATATTGGTTGGATGCATTTTTCCTGTCTTAAAGGTCACTCCTCGTAACATGTTCTACTTTTCTCTGGATCTGATGCATCAGGCTACCGCTCTGGTCTGGTACCAGTCTTTTAAAATGCATTGGTGATGCCCTCCTCAGATGATTGGGCAAACATAGGTGACAAGTTGCAGTGTAAACTTGCGTCTGACAAGCCGGTTTTAAAAAACAAACACACCAGCAACAACCAACCCACCTGTAATGGCAGAAGAATGCATGTACGTTAGGCAGCAACAGGAAAGAACTTCACACATACACACAGGGACATCTTCACAGCTTATTTCCCGGGAGGCAGGGCTTTTTTTCAACATTTTGTTCAGGAATGTTCATTCGTTAAGAGTTGCGAGTGAACGAGCAGGCTTTTCATAAAACATGTACTTGTCAAGACTTGCCTTGAGTGTACTCTATGGAATAGCCAACATTCATTTTGTGGTGACAACGACAGTGACAATATTTTAAGGATCGTCCTGTACATATTTAGGTGTAATCAATGCATACCTGTTGCATGAGTGGAACTTTGATTCTAGTTGAATTGCACGATAATTGCTTAATTTCAAGGTAGTTACTTGGAGACAGGTAAATTGCTTCCCTGAAATCATGGGTTGGTGTTTGGGTTGGAGTTTGCCAAAGATACAATTTGTAGATAACGAAAGTATTTTAATAGAGTAATTAAATATATTCTATTCTTACCTTGTATATTACTTTTTACATAGTTATCAATTTTACTCATAAATGCTTAATTATCGGAACATTCAATATGTTTCTTATTGATAACAATAGAATAAATGTATTTTTTTTAAATATAAAACAATGTTTAGGTATTGGATCGTAAATGCTTCCATCTGTTGTGTCAGATATAACACCTTGGAAACACGGTCTGACCGGATAAGGAATTTGCATCCTTATACAAGCTAGAATATTTTTTTGCTAGAACATGTGAACAATTATGTACCAGTTTCATAAAAAATGCCAATTACAGGATCCATTTGACTCTTTTGAAAGAGCACACACTTCTTAACCTGAACACACCAAGTTCTGATCCTGAGCTCTGGTCACATGCAACTCGATATGGACCATTAGGTACCTACACATTTACCATTACACCTATACTAAACCCCGGACTAAATCCCTGCATCAGCTGCCTGTGATCTTGAGAAGCTGTTTAGTCCATGATGTTTGCTAAAAGAACAATTTAAATCATTTTGCCATACCTGCTTATTAAAATGTTGCAAAAGCCCTGATAAGTGTTAAATAGGACAATTGCTATAATGATAGGCACATTTTGCACTTCAGGAAAATTCCCAAATATGTAAAAACAAATATTCATATTGCAAACAAACAAATATTGACTTTGAAGCCCCTAGTTGATGTAAATATTTTTTTCATGTTGAAGAAACACATTCATTGTTGTTTGTATTAACAAAAGAGTACAATTCACAGTAAAACAATTCTGATACTGGTACCATTTTGTTGGTTTAAACAGATAAATAGGTGGTCTTAAATTAAGCTAGTGCCTTTGTAATCATTGTAATGGATAACAGGTAAATTTGGGATTGTATGTAGCTAATCAAATTTAATAATAATATTTTTTATATATTTAGTTTTATTTAGACAGCTCAGAAAACAAACTACGTTTTTGTCTTTACTAAATTAATGAAGTTGTCCCTAATCATCGGAATGTTCATGTTTGTCAACGGGACAGCAGGGTTATTGATATATTTTATCTTAATTGATGAATTCAAACATTGAGCATTGGTTAGGGGTTTCATTCATCATAATATATTTGTATCAATATCTAAGACATGGGTTTAAAATAAAGGTACATAATGCTGTACATATGCATAACATAATATGTAAGAAAAAGTTGAATCAAATGAATTACAGTAAATTCAAGTACAGCCTTAGCTCTGACAACTTCAGGGTAACATTATGACGAGTGTCTGAGAGCCCCTATCCAAAAATACACGGATCATAGCCATTTCTTTCTCACAGTAATTAGAGGAGTAAAGTAGCTCCTTGTCTTACCTCCTGACCCTTACATATCCCTTACGCACCCGGATGTGTCATATTTCCAATGGCACAGTATTCACGTTTTCTTTTTTTTTCTTTTTTTTTTTGCCACCTGATCCTGAAAAGGATTGACTTCAAAGCTACTTGTAGCAAAGAAATTAAAAATGAATGCATCTGTTGCAGCTTGTGTGACATTGTCAGTGGCTCCTTCATGGACTACGCACTGTGTGAGTGTGGAATTATATGATTTAATGAGGGGATGCTTGGCGTACTTAAGAGTGATGATTGGAGGAGACTCCAATCCTGTGTATTCCTGTGTGCATGCATGTGCGTGTTTATGTGTCTGTCTGTTTGTCATTATGCATGTATTTCTGTGAGTAAGTGAGTGTGTGTGTGTGTGTGTGTGTGTGTGTGTGTGTGTGTGTGTGTGTGTGTGTGTATGTGTGTGTGTCTGTGCATGCTTGCGAGCTTTGCGAGGGAGCATGGATGCTACCTGCATACTTAGTGCCCGTCTGGCAGCCAGTGCAGCGTGACCTGGGGCACAGGCGGCTGGTGACAACTTTATCCTTTGGTCTGGTGCTGTGTATCTGGAACTGACAGCTGGGAGAGACATTGCTTTTAGTCCTGTCTGAAACCTGAGTTGAAAACAGGAGAGCAGGAAGGAACAAAAGACGTTGTTTTCTGTCTCTTTTTTCTCTCTCTGTTGTCTTAGGTCGTTCCTTCTTTATATGTTTAGCACCTCGTAATCGCAGACTGGTGTTAGTTTTGGATTCAGGTCTAACTCGTTGCTGGAGCGAAGACAGCCCCGGGCCTCCCTCCTGTCCCCTTTTCTTCCCCTCGCTCTCCTTCAAGTCTCCTCCACCCGCCTCATCTCCTCCCTTCCGCCTCCCGTCTCCTCTCCCTTTGTTTTGCGTTGCCGTGCTTTAACGTAGGGATGGGACGCATTTGTCTTCTGGGCACATCCACGTCTCCCTCTTTCCCTTAATCGTTCCTTTCTTAATCCATCCTCCCCCATTCCTTCCTCCTTCCTTTGCAGGTGGATTCACCCAGGCTATTGAGTCATACAATAGCAGGTGCATGTCTGCATAATGCCTATTAAATGTCCGTTGCCAGTTCAGTGTTGGCCCAAAGCTGCTGTGTTGTCTTCTATAGACTTCCATGGACTGTCCAATCAGCTTAGTGTATTTGTAAGCGATTCCTGTGATACAAAGCGATTTATGTTTTACAAAGCTGTCTTCATGAAGTCACAGACAGGCATAGTCAAGCCAAAAACCTGATTGAGCTTCTGCTGCAAATAAGTGTGTTTTTATGCATTCTACTCCATTATACATTAGTGTGGCTGGCAAGCTGAAGTTATGCAATGCTGACATTTTCCAGGTTCCTGTGTTCTTACTTCAAACGGGATGTCACTGAGAAACAATAAAGAGTTATTAGGTGAAACTACTTGCTCAATGCTCATTTGAAGAACAAAAATGAAAAGACGAGGGTTACTTGATAATTGGCGGATAAAGCCCACAAAAGCTACAGCCATCTAGGATGTAGAGATGTAGGCTTGTCAGTATCCTCATACTCCTGGCTCCTCAATCTCATTGATAGACGTGCCCTGCCACGACCCGTGAGTGGAAAAATTGCGATTGTTCCTGAGGATTGAGAAGAAAAGGTGTGGGTGAATCCATTGACTGCTCTGACGAGCTGGGGCATGTTGACTGAAACTAGGTGCGAGCCCTCGAAAGTACAGCTTGGTAATAGAGAGGGGAAGGAAGAGAGCAGGGAAGAAAGGAGGAGGAGGAAGGGGGGGGGAATTAAAAGAAATTATGAAAACACGATTGGAATAGAGATGGAATAGAGTTGAATGGAAGACGAACCACAACAGACAACCTGAACATTTTTGACGTCTTTGTTATGACATACATTATAATTGCTGTATATTCCCTCCTACCAATGTTAGTATTTATGGATGCTTGGCAAAATTACAGTTTTTGTTCATGGCATCATTTAAATGTATTCAGTTGAGAAGTGTAAGAAAGTCGGGTGTGCCTGCATCTCTCGGCCAGCTAGAGCCCTGCCACTGCCCCAGTCCATCAGTCAGTCATTCATTCAGCCAGGCAAGGTGCATCGATACTGCAGGGAGACTCAGGTGGTCTGGACATGTTCCCTCTCAGCTTTATTTGGGATGATGAGGCAACAGGCCCTGGAAAGCAGTGCAGCCTCACTATCCCACGGGAATATGACAACTCATCCATAGAGAGGGAGAGAGAGAGAGAGAGAGATGGATGGGAAATGGGGGAGGGGGAGAGGGAAGAAACATGGGGAGGAGGAGGGAGATGGCTATCGTAAAAAGGGAAAAAAAGGGATGGTTTAGCACACTAAGTGGTACCTACACATGAACACTACTGCACGCACCCTTTTGCAACTCACTGGTATTTCCCCAAATCATCTTCCCATCTAAGCTCCTTAAAAGTCTTTACTTAGTATATCTTATGTGCAAATATTCACATAAATGACATAGATCTCTCACGTCAACCACAACAAAATGCAATATTGTTATTTATATACCAAAAAAAGTGAATTAACTTAAAATGCCAATAGTTTAATCTGAGTTGTTTGTGTGTGTGTGTGTGTGTGTGTGTGTTGCCTACTCTAGCTGTACATCTGTAATTAAAGGGAGATTTATAGGTATATGGTAGAAAACTCTCTGCCTATTCATGACAGCATTCTTCCCCCTAGGTGACTGCAATCATGGGCCTGTGATATTGCACCCACCCTGGGTAGGTTGTGGATCTGGGGCTACAGACAAAATAATTTTCTATGTAAATATGGGTGATTCTAATTATTTTTTGTTGACTGTGGCTGTATAACCTTTGCTAATATCACTGATTCAAAATGTATTACAATGAAAGAGGTTGTCTTAGATTTTTCCAAAATTATCATTCCTATTGATAAGCAGTCTGCCAAGTAGTCTAGGCCATATACAGTTCAGTGTAATGTTAACAACATGGTTCCTGGGCCAAGTTACCCTGAAGGCCCAGAATGATGAAACCAGCTATGGAGATGAGGCAAGCATTGCTCTCCGGGTGGGGCTACTACGCCCCCAAAACCCAAAAAGTATGCATATGTGTGTGTGTGTGTGCTGTTATGTTTTGTACTTTCTCTTTCTTTTCCTCGCTCTCTTCTCACTCTCCTTATCACAACTTCTTTTTCTATAGAAATTGTGGGTAAGTGTATATTTTGTGTGCATGTGGGAAATATACGTGTGTCCTTCCTTATGCTTCCCACTCACTGAGATTAGAGGTGTTAGTTCTAAATCCCAAGCATTATATCTGTAGGTGTGTGGTTACGGCCTTGTCAATCTAGCACACAATGTACACTTTCTTTACATGTCAGACAACATTAGCTTCTAATGGCCTAAATCCACAGTTCAGCTAATTGATCATTAGTTCTATTGCGGTTTAAAAATTGTACATGTACTTTGGGGTTACTTGCCAGAATGAAAAAGATCCTTATTTTGATACCTATTGTATATAGATACACAAACACAAAACAAAGACATCATACAAAGAACATAGACAGACACCAGTTTCATTTAGGTTGTATTTCTTTCATTATGTTTTGAGTAAAAAACGTCAGGCTTGTATCTGTTACTGTCTACTTTTGTGACTGCAAGTGTTAAGAATTGTTAGCATTGTTTCTTAATAGGTTTTTATGTTTTTTAGAACATATGAAACATATAATAGAATGACATTACAAAATAGATGGGAACCAAATGGAATGTATTTTGTTTAAGATATAGCTGCTTTAGCATACCCCTTTTGCTATAAAGTTTAGTCCATAATTTCACGAAAGTCTGACAAAACTTCTTTGACCTCAAGCTCAGGACCTTTCTGTGGGATGTCTCAGTGCTTCTAGTGGGCTGTTTAAAACGGGAGAAATCCCCATACCTGTGACACCGCCATTGCTATGTAGCGCCAGGAGGCACTCACGGATTAGTATTGGGAAACGCCGCCTTTACTGCCTTTCCCTAGCCAGAGGCCACCAGGCCCTTGGCCTCAAAAGCTGACCTATGGCGCAACGCAAGGACTTTTATTTGCCACTCCTCTGTGATCAGAGGTAGAATCCTCCAAACCTTTTACTTCTGCTGGCCTGTTGTACTCCACCTGTCCTCCCCCGTATTCCTTCCACCCACTCTTCTTATCGTCTTCAACTGTCTCTCTGTTTCTCAACCATACAGCCGCCCCCCCCCCGGGGGGCGGGGGGGGGGGGGGGGGGGTGGGGGGGGGGGGGGGGTGGGGGGCGGGGGCGGGGGGGGGGGGGGGGGGGGGGGGGGGGGGGGGGGGGGGGGGGGGGGGGGGGGGGGGGGGGGGGGGGGGGGGGGGG
>JAVQIZ010242245.1:0-23380 GCA_036023535.2 Galaxias brevipinnis | reverse complement strand
ACACACACACACACACACACACACACACACACACACACACACACACACACACACACACACACACACACACACACACACACACACACACACACACACACACACACACACACACACACTTCCTCAGCCTACACGTCTACAGAACTGTGTGTGTGCCCGGACTTGTTATCCTCCCACCCTTAAATTTCCCCATTCACGCTGCAGTGTTGCCTTAAAGACATAATATTAAGAAAGCCAATGTTCTCCCTGTTCCTGTTACACATTAACAGCTAGTAAGCACCAAGAAACGCGTCCAGAGTTCTTACCCTAGTATTTTGAGGTGAAATAATAACTCTGAAAGCAGTTAGTGGATCTAGGATATGCCTTTCAGACACACTCCCATTGTTTAGCACACACACACACACACACACACACACACAAACACAGGTGCGAGAGTGGGCGGTCTCACCTCAAAGTCGATGAGCTGGAGGTCGGCTACCAGGGTGCCCAGCAGGCCACTGTTGTAGAGCTCCTGGGCCAGCTGGGCCACAGCCTCCGTCTGGGGCTCCTTCTCGTTGGTCCCGTACAGGATCTCCTTCATGGCGACCAGGCTCTTAGACACCTCCTCAGTGGCCTGAGAGAAAACACACGCACACACACACACACACACACACACGGTAGGTCACACAAACAGACGGAGATGAGACACACACACACACAGATATATTCCACAGTGGACACACAGTTGACAGTTTGACAGACCCATTAAGTATTCCTCTCCATCTCTAGACACGACCATTATGATTGACAAAATCCAACAATATTTGCACTCTTTTGAGTCTGTTTTCTATTTTCAGCCCTGTCTTATAGTGCACACCCTTTCAATAACCCTCATCATCATTCCAAGGCTCTGCTTCCCACATTCTGTCCTTTCCTCACCTTCTCTGCTTTCTTGTCGGATATGTCGTGTTTCTCTAGAACCATCATGCTGTCCTTCAGGTTCTTCACGATGTCCGCAGGCGACTTGTGCGACTTGCCAAAGGGGAACGGCATGGTGGCGGGTTACCGGGGGCGACCAGGCAGCACACTATCCACCTCAAAGAAAAATGCGAGAGGAAAAATAGACTATAAGATCCACCAACCGAACGGTAACAGACAGGGCCAAAAAAACTAAACACAGTCTGGCCAGCCCCGGTCACAATATAGAGCCTAACCTGGGAGAGAGTGACAATGTCCTGCCCTTGGCTGTGACTGCTCAAGCTGAATGCTAGCTGGCTGAATTAGCTGAATTACTTATCACCTATAAACACAAACAAATTAGCCAAGTCCCTCCTTCAAGACCTCTCCCATTGGAAGACTGAGGCAACAGGGTTAAGCCCACTTCAGGTCTATCAAAGGGTAGAGTCCACTGAGGCAGTGTGAGTAGGCTAATGACTACGACATTACTCATCAATACTGAGATAAAGGTCACTGCTACTGTGCAGGTCTGAATGGAGGCAGATAACTCACTGAGCTATAAGAATGACAACAGTAGTGAACAGGTAATTTGCTAAAAGGAAGAAATTCTGAAGAAAAGTTGACTAATAATAAGCTGCTGACTAATAATAAAGTCAAACCCACTTTCCGGATTTTTTGGCAGATGCGTTAACTCAAAACTACAAGACCACAGGTGATCGAAGTTGTATTTACAGATCATTGGCATAAAAAAGAGAGTGCAAACTGTGCCTAGAATGTTAAACAACTTTGTGGAATCCAGACCTTTACTTGACCATATTGCGCAGTCAATCAGAACTGGCAGTTAAAAAACAACAATATAGAAGCAGATTTAGCAGTATGACAGACCTATTCCTTTTCAACTGCCCAGGTGGCAATTTGTGGTGTCCATTTTGCTTATCAAACATACCTAACAGAAAAAGTGCTCAATATGTTGATGTTTATGCCCAATATGCTAGTCGGTACAACAGGGTCAGGGTCAGGCCAACTTGACATGATTCTGGGCTGTGTCTCTAATTCTACTCATTGTTGTTCTCTGGTAAAAAAAAAAAAGCAAGACTGACCCGTGTTGTTGTCGTAGTCAATTATTACAAAGTGGACTAGACCTATGCCTGTTCATCTTCATTATTCTGGTGACCTCCACACCCATTCAATGACAGCACATAAAGCCTGGCCAAGCCAGCTCACAAATGGCCACAACATGACCCTCTCCTTACACATTGCTTAACCTTTCTGAGCAAACACTCTTTCTAAAGGGTGGATACATGCTGACTTGACATATCTATCGATTACTTCACATTCAGTCCGGAAGGGCGGGGGGCATAAATGTGTAGATATTTTAGCAAGACTAGGTACAGGGAAATTAATATTAGGTATTAAAGGCCTGTACACAAGGTACAAGTACACTGAAAGAGGGTGTTGCAAGAGAGAACATTGTGAGGGTGCCATCTCTCTCCCATTGAGCGCTTATCTAAGTCACTTTAAAGGGGGCTCTATCTCACAAATGCATACCATACATCCATCCAGCTAGAACAATATAGACTTGACACCTTACTGAGTGCAGCCTGGGTGGTTTTATCCTCTGAATGACCCTTCCATCACTATATCGATAGTATCATTACAAATATGTCAGCCATAAATTAGTATTTTGACTAAAATAGTTGGTGAGTAAATAGTAGTGGGGGTGTTTGTATACCTGTGTGTACGTTCTATTTCTTAAATTAGTCTATGTCTGGTCTTATCGTTATGGTTGAATTAAGTGAAACAGAGGTGCATTGCTGCTTGCCAACACTTTACTGTTTTATTTCATGTGGCCACATAATGGGTGTGTGTGTGTGTGTGTGTGTGTGTGTGTGTGTGTGTGTGTGTGTGTGTGTGTGTGAGGAGGGGTAATTTGCCAAGCCTTTAACAACAACCTAGTACGTATTTAAATCTTCCCCTTAACGCCAAACCTGGCACAGTCTCAAGCTCCTCTCTAATACCATTCTGTCCTGTCCCCATTTAGAAGGTTCATCTGCTGCAGGCACAATCAAGCAGGGATGCCATCTATCACGATGAGTTACATTTCTATACAATTGTCATGTAATAAACATGTGTGTGAATTATAAAACTTATCTCAGTGCAAAGTTGTCCTATCGTTAGGCCTACATTCTTCACACAATACCAAGCCGTAGCTCACACGTTGGGCCAGGCAGTCCACATAAACTTCAAGCCAAGACAGGCCCAGCGAGAGCACCGCCCATGCCCTCCTCCATGCTGTACACGGTTATCAAGCTAGTTCATTTTGCAGCCTGCCCAGTAGAACGTTGTATCTATCGACGAAAGCGTAAGCTTGCTAACTAAGAAACTACAAAATGTTTTCAAACTTTCGCTGTCTTGTCGTCTGTGTTGAAATTGTATATACGTGTTACGAAACCACCCCTATAGTTCAAAGTAAGATGCAATTGACTCCTAAAATGAAATGAAACCAAATTAGCTAGCCAACAATTTTGGACGCTGCAAAGCATTCTGTACAGGAGCAAAGAATTCACAACAGAAGCCAGACTAACAGCAAACATATTTCAATCACTGACACAGTTAACACCGCTAGTACTACTAGCTAGTTTAGAAGTAATGTCCTATACATCGACTTGATCTCTGTGTGCATTTCAAGCGGTGTGAACGGTTTGGTCTAGGACTCGAGTGGGGGATCTTGCTAAAAAAGCCAGGCCTGCTAGCTAACTTTATCGCAGTGTTGTTAGGCTTACGACGTTACGTATCTTGCTAGCTAACGACGTTAATAGAAGCGTTAAATGCCCAATTTGACAGCTGAGCGACACAGAATTCGGAAGTTGAGATCGAAAGAAGTGCAAGGTTATTGTTTTTGTAAGCTAACTTACGTTGCCAAACTTGCAAGATATCCTCCTATTGCTGCCCGGGTGGTCTGCTAGCTAAAGTTAGCTGTATATTACGCGTTAGCTAGGCAATCGGTCGAATTGACAGTGACGTTAGCTATCTAGATTCTAAGGTTAGTAATTTGGCTAGTGTTACGACCTCAATCGCTGAGGCTTAATTGCTATTATTATAACGTTGAAAGGCTCATATCAAACCTTTTAAGCACAAAGTTTTCTCCGTCCACCGATGGCTTTCTAAATTGCAGGTCACACAATTGTAATGTCCAGGCAGAGTAAAAACTCCTTTGTTTTCCTTGTCTGTCACCTCCCCTATTTGAAATTATTCTGCTAGCTAGCTAGCTAGTTTGTTCCTCGACTGACTGCCTGCCTGGTTGGTAATGCAGTGTGTTTGCATGGAGTGGCCGCTGCTAGCGAGAACTTCAACGTCTCGACTGGTGTCACGATGTTATTGCAAAAGTACTAGCAAACATCCACAAGAAGGCGCTCATAACCAATATAACAGAAAATACACATTTAGGTAATTAAACAGTGAATTGCACCATGACAGGTCATGCGTAATATGTAATTACTCCCTTAGCACCAGCACTGATGTTTTAGAACAGAGGGCCCTTGCCTTTTGCTTTGATAGGTTTTGGATAATTCAATAGGCCTATATGTGTTATGTTAGCATTTCAGTACCTTGGACAGCATCCAAAACGTCCGGATCACCAATGTGAACTTTCTGTATGGGGGTGAATCAAGATCTCAGAACTTCTCCCTCAGAATATTTTACGGTTTGCCGTAGGGATATCTTTCCCCAAAGTAGGAAGTATTAAAGTTCCGACATTGTATTTTAATTAATTTCAATTATGCAATAGAATGGAACATACGTCATTGATCCCAATGGAAATGTATTATAATTTGGCCATTAAATACTATTAAAATAAAACTGAAAATAAAGTAATACAATACCCACAGAAAATACAAAGTTAAATTCAATAAATTGAGAATTATTTAGAGATTTATATGTGGATTGAAAGTTACATGTATAGAATTGTATTATCACCTATTTTAACTTACAATTTAAAAAAATAATTGTAGTTTGTTCAAAAGATTTTCCTGAATCTCTCAAATCACAAAATGTAAAATGTTAGTTACTGTTAGCTACTATAACGACTATAAACTACATTGGAGTGCACATATGAGACAAATAAAGAGAGCATTTTAATTTAATCAACTCTTCTTTAGGTGTTACTGTTAAGACATTGACACTCAAAGTGTTAATGGTGAACACTCATGGGTATTAACTGTAAACACTTTCATGGGAGTGTAACAACAATTAGAACACTTTAAATGTTCATTGTGGACACCATAGGGTGTTAATTAGTGTAAAACAGACAGCCTTTCACGACAATGCAAAACAATTGACTAACATCACCTATTAGGAAGATAACTAACAAATGACTGGTCATGTAGTCTGCATGTTGAGGTAAACTATCTATCTAACTATCTATCTAACTATCAATAGCAATCAGCATTAGCTGTGTAATGTAACTGATTAAAAAAGACTATTACTTAACCAGAAACGACTATATTGTTCTTTATTTAGATTAAATTAAATTATACTTTTGTTTGTGCATAATGACACTGCAAAGTGATAGCAAATAGGTTGACTGTAAGGTAATATATTGTCTTTATATGAATTCAGGGGCACTTCTTAAATATTTGGGAGCACACTCTGACCCCGGCTGAGAAAGGCCATCTCCTCTTGGAGTGACCTCAAACTTCCACAATTTGTCAATTGAAGAGCTGACAAACCAGACAGATGCACTTGACAACACATTCAGCCATGAAGGACACTGACTTAGTTGGAGTAAAACTTGCAGATGAGTTTAAAAGCTTGCCTGATATGCGATCAAAAAACATGACAGCATTTGAGCAGTTGACATTCATTCATAAAAAGCAGCTCTCAGAAATGTATCCAAATGTGTGGATCGCCCTCAGAGTTGCAGTCTAGTGACTGTAGCTGGAGCAGAGCAGAGCTTTTCTATGCTCAAACTCATCAAGATCTACTAAAGGTCCACCATGACACGGGATCTGCTCATTGGTATTTCTGACACATATATATGTATCACCCATGTGATTCATGGGCAGATTCCCTATGATGATGACTTTTGCACCAAGGAAGACTAAGGCCAGGTGTTAGAGAGGCAAGGTGCATTGGGCAATGTAATTTGTATTTATTTGTAGGAGTGTTCTATTTTTTTTTACTACTTACATGTATTGTGTGTAGTTTACTTTCGCCAATAGGGCAACAAAGGAGACTAAATCATTGCATGGCCAAGAGACAAGACAATACTGTGGCTCTTTTTAAAACTACTTTGAAATAGTCATGATTTGGTTTATAAATACATGAGACTACAAATGTGTAGTACTATGGACTGAGCTGAGTTGGTTGTCCCTCTCCAAGTCCAGTCCATTTTATTCTAATTCTAGGATTTAGTAAACAAACGGGCTTTAAGTTTGAGGGAAAGTTGGCCCCCTCTACAAGTTTTCCTTCCAATTAGCAGGCAATGCCTGATTTAAGTTATGCGCCTTTGGTACGCCCTCTATTGTGCCTTTGTTGTTCCCACGCTGATTCTAAACCGTGGAGACGCGTGGCCAGATGGTTAGTGAGAATAGCATCAAAAGGGTCTCAAGAACCCGTTTGGTTATTGGGGCTTATAAGTTCTAACTAAATTCCCTCAATTTGCGACTGTTTTGACAAGTAAGATAACTACAGCCATGCGCCAACTGCCTGGATCGAAAACATGGCAAATTAACAGTTAGTTTCTCTTTAATTTGAACCGTTACTCCCATGTTTTGGTTCAGCACAAACCAAACAGCCAATTCCGTTGCTTGTGGTAGGCTTCATACTGGTATTGGGTGGTACGGTCCAAATACTTATCAACTTCGCAATCTATCTGAGTTCTTGAAAGATGTAAAGCAATTCACCACAGAGGCGCAGACCACACGCACCAACAAGCATTTGGCAGTAAAGTCGGTCGCGTGTCCAGCATGACCCGTTGTGTGCACTGCCACTAGGCCATGCTGTTTATGAACTATGTGGGTTGGTGTCTAATATCTATAACCTTTGCTTCAAACCTATCTGAGAGAGAGAGAGAGAGAGAGAGAGAGAGAGAGAGAGTGCATTGTGCAATATCAACAGGTGACAGCCTGTAATTCCGATATCATAACAACAGCAGCACGAACCACTTGGATTTTGGCCGTCTGACACGTCTGGCAGAATCAATAGATCGTCAGCTTGCTCGCACCTGTCCCTATGGCCCAAAGACACAATGGAACCCCCTCATTGGACTTTCCACTCCCTCATTGGGGTTATTCTCTTTATGGTGCTTAGGGTCGTCTCAATGCCGGCTATTGTTTGGCGCAGTTTCCCAGGAACTACCACTCGTCTGAAGTCGCGTGGCCCAAGTCAAACAGAGCCCCCGTCGTGTATGAACTACACCAAAGTGGGCAGCGCGCGGGGACATCTGCTCTCTTTCTCTATTTGTTTCTGCCTTGCGATGCATATTTTATTAATTGATAAAAGTGTGACTTGTTTTTTAACTCCTATGAATAGCTTTAGAAATTATTATTACAAATTATGCTCTTAATATTAAAACATTGCAACGTCTTTTTGGTCGCTCTGATAATTTGGATAGCCTTGGCTATAATTACAATGTCTTATGAACATATGTTATTCCTACAAAACTTTTTAAAATGTTGGTTTAGGCCACATATTTCAAGTGAAATTGTAGTCAGATGTAGACTTCAGGTAGGTTGCGACGTTTCTCAGGTAATAATAGAGACCTAGTTCACTGACATGAATGGGGGTCGTTTCCCCGGTGTAAACCGCGGTAATTGCACACTCTTGTTAATCTCTGGGAATGATGGTCCTAGGGGAACCGCAGACTTAAAGTCACGTGAGAATACAGCAGAGTACAGAGAGAAATAAAGAAAGAGTGAAAGAGAGAGGGAGTGAGTGAGAGAGACAGGGAAGGAGGGAGGAAACGATGGGGTTTGTGAAACGGCTTTTGGGGGGTAGGGTGGCGGGGGTGCATGGTTTCAGGCTGGACATCTGTCGCTGGTGTTTTTTTTCCAGGACGAGTAGCTTGGCTATTGAATAGAAGCAGTGACCTGTCATTCTTGACTGATGGGAGCGGGCCGCTGGGAGCAATCCTGTGTGTGGGAAAATACCTCAGCCAAAGAGCCCGTTCATTCACATGCTAATTCTTCCGTATAAATAGTAGGGCTTCACCGCGCGGAGGGCCCTACACACGGACTAAGATTCAGCCAGGCAACACAACTCAAGGATATTCCAAACAATCCATATAGACCTGGAGATATGACCGCTTCACCTGTGGCTCACGACGTGGGGAAACACTCCAATGCTAAGGAGGAGAGAAAGGTACTTGGATGTGTTATGGCAGATGCTGTAGCCCATATATCTGCCATAGTTAAAAACTCCAGCATTTGTTCTTCGGATTATGACAAGGTATAGCCTAATATAGCCTAACCCCGTTTGTCACTAGTTGGTCGCTATTAACTGAATTATATAACTGTTCACCCTCTAGATGAGGAAACCATTTATTGAGAGGAAAAGGCGGGAGAGGATTAACAATTGTTTGGATCAATTGAAGGAAACCGTGGTTGGAGCATTCAGACTTGATGTGAGTATTTAGCTTATAATTGTTAAATATAAGCGTTAAACGTTATTTTAATGAGGACACTATTACAAGATTGTTTACTTTTTACAGCAATCCAAACTTGAGAAAGCAGACATTCTGGAGATGACAGTGAAACACCTGCAAAACATTCAAAGCAAAAACTTTTGTGGTAAGTTTCTGTCAATAGTGTCAGCCGTCGTAGTGACAGTCGGGCAGCAGGGGGCGGCATAAGTCCATTGGTCTAGTATGGGGAGCTGGTTTAATAGTGTAAGCCTTGTCTGTCAGAAATGTTAATGTTTAGGATATTTAATAATCAATTATTATACCACAGTTAAAGAACCATTGGCTTAATGAGCACCAATTAATGAAATAATAGCTTAACTTACCACTCCTTGAATAGTTGGGTCTGCAAGCTATATATAGTTTTGTTTAACTATCTTAACTTTTCCTCCCTATCCACAGCTGACCCAACGCTAGGCCTGGATGCTCAGCAGAAATATAGCACCGGCTACATTCAGTGCATGCATGAAGTACACAACATGCTGCTAACTTGCGAGTGGATGGACAAAACCTTGGGCTCACGCCTGCTCAACCATTTGCTCAAGTCCCTGCCTAGATCCACGGAAGAGGGCCCCCTTCAGGTCATCCCAAGGCACGACACCCCAACACCACTCCAACAGGTCACTCTGCTCCCTACCACGCCCCTGAGAGGAGAGCAGGTGCATGGTGGGCAGAGTCAGAGAGAGAGCCCCCGTTTCCATGGTGTTGTGGTCCAGGAGAGGCCCCTTCTTCTGCCAGACAGCCCCCTTCACCACAGCCAGCAGCTGGCCATGATGGAGATGTGGAGGCCTTGGTGAACTGGTGGGCTTATGGGGTTAATTCCCTTGATTGTTCCAGTGTTGTTAGACCCTCATCTGTTATGTATCTTATAGATATGCTACTCAGAAGACAAAGTGTGTGGGGCGGTTTTTGTTCCAGTAATTTAATGTTAGGTGTTCTATATACCAGACCCTGTTGAGTACTTCCCTTCCGAAGTCAACGTCTTGTAGCCTGCATTGTAGAAGGCTCCTATTAATATTTTCATATATTTATTGTATTAACGTCTTTATTTATTTTATATGAAACTTCAACTTATTGCTTCATAGCGCTTACTCAAGTATCACTTATGTAGCTTTTCTATTCATTCTTTCTTGGATATGCATGTTAACTCTGATATTAATAAACCTTTTATGCAACATTCTGTTATGTCTTTTCATTAAGCACTATTCTTTAGAAAAAGGGTTTTAATACGTGGGCATAAAAGCACAGGAAAAACATTTGGCCACTTAAGAAGATGTTATGTTTGGCACAATCGCATAAGCACACCAATTTGGATCTTTGTTTTTGCAACAGTAGATTAACTATACTGCATTACCAATAGTCACTCGATTACAGACTCACTGTGTAATTAGTCATCGCCTTATTCTCATGACATCCTAGTTTAATATTGTTTTATGACGATTATCAATCACACAATCTGAAGAAGACATTTATCTAAATCCTGATTTTAGTTCTAGTTTGTCATGAAGTTTTAAATAAATCATGTTACAAATTGGGAGTTGCACTCCAATTTGCTACAATGTAAAAATGTGGTGATCAAAGTACTTAGAAAAACTAAGGCAATAGTTTTCATAGATTGTTTCATGTTGTATCAACTAAATGCAGTGCAAGTTTGTCAGGCATTTCAATCAAACCTTAAATTACTATACATTCCCATGCCATCATAAACATTTGGCTGGCCATAGCAGAATGACTGCCAAGAGATCAAAATGTCAATCACCTATAGCATACAGCTCAGACTCAACCATACATACCAAATACAAATCCTTACAGAACTTGAAAATATATCTAGCATACATCATGCAAAAACATCAATAAAGGGAACTCCATGGGATTTTACTTATAAAACAAGACCTTAGACCTGCAAACGCTTTGTTGACATTTTAGGTTAGCTTTGGCATGATACGAACTGCATTTGAACCGAAAAATATGCATAATCCAATTTACCTTCTGTGCTCTGTGGTTTAACTAAAGACATGTTTAAAGGAAAGCCTTACTTGGGACAGTTTCCTATATATTTTTGGGTATACTTAAAAAACGTGAAAACTATATGAACTAGTATTCTCAAATGTACTTTACTCATCTCCAGATTCATTTTAACAGTCTAAACCAGCAGATCTCACCACAGTCAACTGTTTAATTAAATCCTATAAGTCTGTAATGAGAAAATACCATTACAAGGTTGTATTGGTTATTTAACACCTTATGATTGAAAACCACTGAGGCATTTATCTTTTTGAGCTCACATGAATAACCACATAGGCTATGAAACCCAATAATGCATATAGGCTTCCATAATAATTTAACATTACTATTAAAGTAGGCGCTTAACTGAATAAACCTCCCAAATATAATATTTTATATGGTGAGATCAACATAGAAAATCCCATTGGCCACAAAGATCTAATGAGGCCGAATAGTGGCGGTAGTGAAGAGGGAGGTGGTGACTACAGTTCCCAAACAAAAGCGAGCCCAGACAGCTGCTTTCTGCACTATTAAGGGAAATCTGGAGCGAAGAGTAGGGGGTAGCGAGGTGCCAGATCCTCCCACTTCAAAGTCCAGGGTCTCTCCCTTCAAATGGGAAGCTGATATTTTATTAGTGCCTTATTGCATGGTCGTAATTGTAATGCGTAAAAGTGGCTCTAAAACTACATTGGACACCGGCAACGCACCTCCGCGGTCATGTCATGTGCACAGAGGGTACATGCTCTATTGTACGAGATGTTAATGACACATCAATGCGCCGTACACGTATATAGCACATGCCATGAGGGGGCAAAGGGTTTAGAGCTTCTATTTCAGATAGAAACAAATAATACATTGTGCATACGGCCACAACTAGCACGTCCAAGGTTGAAACCTGTCATAGCCGAAAGGCCTATATCCGGACACAATAACCCAATTGTCTTTCCTTTAAAATCCGCTTTTAATATTTCCGGATACGTAAATAAACATAATATCAGAACTACCACAAACAATAGTTTATAGTCATCCAAAAACAAAGATGATTGCTATTTCTCAGCAGAAACAGACTAGGTAAAGATGCAATTGCATATGAAACCAGAAGTCACTAAACAACAGAGAGAACAAACGCGGGACAGGCTAACACCTGTCGCTTTCTTTGGAGAAGGGTCCCAATTCCCCTGGCTTATTCAGTTTGGGCCAAGGGGGCCACCGCCGGCAGCTGCCAAGTGAAGGTATCGCATTACATCGCCACGGGTAAATCTTTAGGATTACAGAAAGTAATAAAATACAAAATGGGAGAGAACAGTTGCCCAGCATACACAGATAAATAATCTAATATAGCTGCCTAATAAATGTCATGCAATTTCACCTAGGCTCTCTGTCAATGTTGAACAATCCTATGTTATAGGATATCAGGGCAACAAAAACGTTTATTCCATGAACAATGTTGTCTAAACAATGATGACCTTTCTAGAATAAAAACACCATTAACTATTTATATAGTGTCCAACCAACCGAATCGCTTGGTTCCAAATGTATGTCTACGTTTTTAAATATCTACTTACAAAAAATTTTAATAAGACAAAGTCTAAAATCTAATACTTGGAATTAATTAATACAGCGATTTAGAAAGAGAACAAACGGTGCGGTCGGCGACCAAACCCCCAAAAATTATTAAAGGCGCACACTAACAGACCAGCACGATTCAGCCAGCAAAAGGACAAAGAAAAGCGCCCTCATTGGCTACTACGGTGTGCGATGCGTTGTCCACTAGTTCACGCAGCCAAGCTCTGCATTCATATGCAAATTAGCTCCTATAAGTACTTACAACGGCGACTTTGTCTAAGCAGGACGACTCTCTCGGATAGCACAATATACTGAGGGCGCCTTGCCTGTAGTTTATTGATTCTTCTGACCGGGTTATCTGCTAGCAGCCTCCCTAAAGATTTGTTTTTCTTCCGTGGAGTAGGATTCTAACGGCGATATCAGCACAGTTCGTGCTCGAACCATCATGGCCCCTTCAGCGCGACCCAGCCAAAATGGACTTAGCATTGACGAGGATGACTACTTTGGAATCAGTAAAGGGGACAGAAAGGTATGTGGTTCCACTAGAATAGCCCAGTAGTCTGAAAACCACCACCAAGCACAGACGTTGTTCTTACCTCTGGTCTTACCGGGTTATCTATTTCTGTTACAGACGAGAAAGCCTTTGGTGGAGAAGAAAAGGCGTGCTCGAATCAACGAGAGCTTACAAGAGCTCCGGACATTGCTGGCAGACACTGATGTGAGAGTTTGTCGTACGAGCCTGAACATGTTGTGCTTATAGCTAAGCCTACCTGCCATGCTAATAGACAAATAGAACACCTTTGACTGTAATGAGTGTAATAACATTGTTTCTTGTTTTTAGCTACAGTCCAAAATGGAAAATGCAGAGGTTCTGGAGATGACAGTGAAGCAAGTGGAACACATTCTGAAAAACCGTTCCCATGGTACATGTCACGTAATCTCACTAGCCTCTGGGGGACCATTTCAAAGAGCTTAATGATAAAGGAAGATATTTAGTTCAGGCAAAAAACGCAATCTTAGTATTAGATTATAGTTAGTCAAGCTGGCCAATGCTGGCCAAAAAAGTCAATAATAGATTACTAGGACATTTGCCAGTCCATTACCTAAATGATAGATTAATCTCCTCTTTAAGATTATAGGTAAATGTTTTATCATAAAATCATACAAAATAATTTCAGCCAAACCATTTGTTGTTATTCAATTAATTGGTATATATGGTAATTCTGTTAATTTATGCCAAATTAGACTGTCACTTAAACTGTTTTATTTATTGTCCTCTACAGAGACTGATGCACTAAACAGAGAAGCCAGTGAGAGGTTTGCTGCTGGTTACATCCAATGCATGCACGAGGTCCATACGTTTGTGTCCAACTGCCCCGGGATAGATGCAACAGTTGCTGCCGAGCTCCTCAACCATCTTCTGGAGTGTATGCCTTTAAACGAAGACCACATCCAGGACATGCTAATGGATTTAATAACAGACACTTCCAGTAATAACGGCAACACTTGGGCTGCTGGAGAGGCCCTGTGTGCAGCCCTGGGCTCCCCTGAAGGCAGGAGTATTTCCAGAGGATCCACCTCAGCCCTGTCCCCTGCCCCTTCTACCACTTCTTCCAGTGAAGACCTCTGCTCGGACCTCGACGAGACGGACAGCGAGCACAACCAGAGCACGGCCGAGGCTTCTGAGCAGCTTGAGCCCCCTAACATGCCCACTATTACGTACCACGAGTCAATGTGGAGACCTTGGTAGACCCATGTTGGTTTCCGTCACGCTTCTCTCCTTGGGATTTATCAGTCTAGGTTATTGGAGTCTACCTGGAGACCAAGGCTGTGTCTTTTTTTCTCTTGACATGGAGTGCTTGAGGACACTGTCACTTCAAACCCACTTACGCCTACATTATATTATGGAAGGAGACAAGAAAGACCCTCACAGTCAAAACTGTATGTGTATATATATCATGTTATGTATAGAAACTCACAAGAAGAAGAAAAAAAAAAGCTCTTTTAGAAACCGAGGAGTTCGGCAATGCCTTAAGTAAATAAATAAACAGGGCTCCAGACTGCCACCAATATTCTGTCCACTGCCTCTAGAAAAATTATTGGTGGCAGTGCTGTCACTTGATTTTTGTTGGTATTTTTTATTATTATTATTAAAATCCTAAAGTAATTTTTTAGTCAAACAGTTGGCCCATTTTGTTTATTTATAATGCTCCTTTGAACTACCCACTGGCAGCATTTCTTTCTCTGTCTCTAACATGGTATAGTATACCAAAGCACCAATATTACCGTTTCATTTTTTTTTACGTTGATCTCATAAAAAATATCTGAAAAAAAGCTGCCACCAGTTTATGTGCTACTGCCACTAACTGAAAAACGTAGTGTCAGCACTTCCACCAGTGTAAAATGTTAGTCTGGAGCCCTGATAAATATATTTTTTTTGTATCTGTGAACATTTGTTAGAGGATTCAAATGCCTGTAGTTTGTTTCTGCTCCTGCCTTTTTAAAAGAAAAAAAAACACTGAACAACTTGATGTGTAATGTCTAGATGATGTTTTTGTTCTAAAAATAGGAATATGATTAATAAATAATTTAATGAAATTTGGTGTCTGATGTCACTCTGTAACATAGCCTGTTCCCATAAAGTAACATGCTTGTGATACCTTGATCTTAAGCAGAAGTGGTCAAAGACCATTGACCTTTTAGTTTGCATGACATCGGTCAATTGTCTACAGAATTTGTGGAACACATTTTTTCCCATTTTTATTATTATTCATGCAGGGTCGACTGACTGAAGCAAAGTCTCTTTTTCAGAAACTGAGACAGTCTATTTTTCAGAAGTACCCTGTTTACAAGCGTGTAATGAAAAATAAAAAGAACTAAACAAAATAATAATTGAAAATGAATGAATAATAAAAATGTGCCACTCCAATACAAGATTTAAGTGTCCAAGAAATGTGCAACATTAGCAAATTGATTTCTTCACGCACACCCACACACACAAATCTCACGAGGAGATAAATAAATTTGCCCACAATTCTTTTTCTGCTGAAACAAAGATAGACAGTTTATCTTGGCTAAACAAGTCAATGAAAGGTTATTAAAATTCTCATTAAGTATAGACAACAAAAAAGTACTTCATTTTGCATCCGTTGCAAACATTTTATAATCTATTTATAAAGCCCTGCACTTTTTCAATCCAAGTCATTCATATACTCAAACATTCATGCTTTATTTTTTGATTAGGGATTAAATGGACCTCTACTTCATGCTTTTAAACTACAATGTAAAGCGGTCAAAGCCAAGATCCATGCCAATTTGGGTTTAGGACCTCAATGATTGATCCATTTCTAACCGGCCTGTTGACAAGGGAAACAGAATTAACAATTTAAAGTTTCTGTTTCTCTTGTTTGTGTTTGATAAAAGTACACCAGTCGTTTGAGTTGAAGGGTTGTTGTAACCATTCTAATTATATGCTTCACACCTTTACAGTTCAATGACACTGGCCTTGTATAAGACTTAACATTTTGGTTTAACACATAATAATGGTGCTAAATCAGTATAAATCAAGATTTTTTTTTACACAATCATTAAATATTTCAACTGCTTATGTTTTAAGTAAAGCCTAAGTTTGGTATGGCTAGCTTGCATTTTTAGTTGGTTGACTTAAGATCTCCCTTGGTTTCCCTAGCCATTAAAACCGGACAGGACTTAATGGTGCTTGCAAACTTTTATTTACTTTGAAAATCAATCATATCTTTTTGGCTGTACATATTATGGCTCTTGGTTATTCTTTTTCTTGAAACAAATATAGGCTACTGCCTACTGGCGACTTTGAACCTGGTATTGTCTTTTTTAGTCTTACTCTGTCCTTGGTTTGGTGCTGCTGAGTTAATTAGGCTGTGGACAATATAATATGTTCATAGCTCTACATGGTTTAAATTTGCTTGGGGCACTCACGCTGTATTGTGTATGAGGCTTACTAGCAACCAAGTCTATATTAATTCAATCTAACATTATAAATGCTTGCTAAGGTTCCTGCCTGTGCACATGAAAGGGGTTCGCCCGTGGTGAAGAGCGACGCCAATAGCTGACAGAGGTCGCACCTCGATCGGCACTGACTGAACCAAGTGTCAGCAGTAACACTTCTGTTACAATGGCCATGTTCGACAAAGGACTGTGAGATCCTGTTCAAGGATGTACACGACAGCAGTGCCTTTTTATGTTCATGGGTTTAACAGAATGTAGGCTACTGTCTCAATCAGAATAATCTTCCAAATTCTTAAAATACTAATGAACACATGGATCAATGCATTGTCGTGCGTTTATTCAGTTTAAGACGACTGCGCACTGCAAACGGAATCGAACTTTGCAAGAACTACAAACATTCTACCATCAACATCTTCCATTTATTTGTAAATCCACAATTAAGCAGACTTCTCGCAAATGCCTAGACGCAGGGTGTTTTACTATAGCTGTTCACACCTGGATCACAAATTGGATGGGGTGTGAACATTGGACGAGCAACCCTGAGACGGTTTGCGTCAGTGATCAAAGCTTTCGGTCGGTCAGCCCCAATTGACAGGCAAGCGTCAAAGCCGGAAAGTTTAAAAACATTTTACTGTTGGCAACTGTTGTCTACCGACTTCCTCAAAGAGAAATATAACTCAAAGCAAATAGGCGGTGGCAACTAGCATGACACATTATGGTCTATAATCATTAGCCGCCTGCACGTTTTTGAGGGGGGTTCCATTTTGACTATGATTTCACAAAGCAAGATGCTTGTCTGTAAAGATTTCCCAATAAACAACTAACCCGCATGAAACTCGACGCCTCTGCATTGCCTCCATATAAAAACACCATCATGCGTCATGCCTATAAATCAAACAAGGATGACATGCTCAGATATCCGTTGAAAAGTTCTCAAAGAGCGGGGGAGGGAGAGCATCTGAACCGATCAGCTGTGCAGTCAATCGTCACAGGGCACAGAGCACACTGCAGACTATACGTATGAAACCCAGATAGCGCAGGGGTTAAAGGTGAATAAGCAACGGCAGTTGGCACCGCAAGGATACAACCGAAGATGAGAGCATATGGCGTTGAAACGGATCCCCCGGGAGTTTCATTATTGTGCCTCAACCGTCTTTGACACTGACAAAAATGTGTAATCTAACTATAGAACGGTTTGAGTGGTTTAGGCGTTGTACTGTGCAGTTACAATTTACAACATACCGTATATTAAAATAGGAAATAATAAGTATATATACTACATTTAGTATTTCGGAAATAGAAACAATGTGCATCCATTTTATGGTTTCTCGTCCAATACGCCTTTTAATATTAGTGTAATGAAGGCATTTTTTACATTATGAAAAGGGATACAAATGAAAACTGAGTATAACACAATTTAAATTAACTAAAGTAGGAGAGACACCACACTGAGCCAATGACTGTAATGTGTGTTTGCACACACAACATTAAAACCACCTGCCTAATATTGTGTAGGTCCCCTTTGTGCTGCCAAATCAGCTCTGACCCGTCAAGGCATGGACTCCACAATACCTCTCAGGTGTCGTGTGGTATCTGTCACCAAGATGTTAACAGCAGATCCTTTAAGTCCTGTTAATTGCAAGGTGGGGCCTCCATGGTTCGAACTTGTTGTTCCAGCATGTCCCACAGATGCTCGATCAGATTGAGACCTGGGGATTCCTGGAGGCCAAGTCAACCCCTTGAACTCGTCATGTTCCTTCAACGTTTCCTGAAATTTTTTTGCAGTGTGGTAGGTTGCTTTATCCTGATGAAAGAGTTCAGTCATCAGCGAACACCTATACCATGAAGGGGTGTTCTTGGTCTGTAACAATGTTTAGGTAGGTGGTACATGTCAAAGAAACATCTATGAATGCTAGGACTCATCCATTAGACCAGACAACCTTCTTCCATTGCTCCAATGTCCAGTTCTGACGCTCATGCGCCCATTGTAGGTGCCTTCAGCAGTGGACAGGGGTCAGCAAGGGCACAGTGACCGTTATGCGGTTACGCAGCCCATACGCAGCAAGCTGCGATGCACTATGTTCTGACACCTTTATGTTAAAGCCAGCATTAACTTTTTCAGCAATTTGTGCTACATTAGCTCTTCTGTGCAATTGGACCAGACTGGCTAGCCTTGGGCACCCATGACCCTGTCACCGGTCAACCTGCTGTCCACTTACTATCCACTGCATACCGGGAACACCCAACAAGACCTGTAGTTTTGGAGAGGCTCTGACCCAGTTGTCTAGCCACAATTTGGCCCTTGTCAAAGCCATTCAGATTCTACGCTTGACAGTTTTTTTTCCAGCTCCCAACTTCACTTGCTGCTTAATATATCCCATCCCCTGACAGGTGCCATAGTAACAATGTGATCATTGTTATTCACTTCACCTGTCAGTGGTTTTAATGTTGTGGCTGATCGGTGTGTGTGTGAGTGTATATATATATATGTATATATACTGTATATCTATGTATAAAATAAAAACGTTTCTAAAGTTTATTTACACTATCAAATAAAAACCAGACATTTTTTTTTTATTAGCTATAAAGCAGGATTTCCAGGGGCAAGATTGCCAGGGCCATACAAACCCATCGTATGTGCATGCATTAAGAAAAATAACTTTCTTTCAATGTCCCACCAGTGTGTTCATTCACATGAATGCATTCATTTCACTCCACCTTGTCCTATGATGCGTACTGACAAGGAATACAAAAATATAAGGAAATATTGTATAAACATTTATACCAGCTGATGTCTTAATATCAGTCGTTGTAAACGCACACATCAACAACAACATAATGCCATAACACACTGGAGAGTCAAAGAAAAGTCTACAAACTGATCTTGTTCAAACATAGTAAAAAAAAAAAAGATTCCAGTGCACATGGAGATAGCAGTAGTGTCTGTTCTGTATACCCCATTACATTATCATGGTGACAGGTAAAAGATAGGCTGGCATGTCGTTGAATGGGACACATAAGAACCCCCACCTACACAGAATTCGATTGAGCAGATTAGCCAGGTTAGATTAAACATCACATGCCTATCTAATTTAACAGTACAAAGAGCACTTGGTGGAGCCCCTTTTTCTTTTTTTTTCAAACAAAGCCAACAGGAACATGGCGTAACATTGCTTAAAACTTTGCCCTTGACAACAGCAATGTATAAAAAGGTAAATCCACTTAGATGCCTCAACACAAATACCTTCTACTAAATTGAATTGTATGCCAACCCCAGTAAGAAAGTCAGCACACCAGCCATTGACTGGAATTACTGGAAAACGTCAAAGCTCCATTTACTGCTCTTTATCACACCCTACAGAATGAAGACAACCTACACTGTCACATCTGCATAACCCTGTTGAGCTGATTAAGACTTTCTGGGCTGATGACTTACAGTAACTCAAAACCTTGTTTTCATAGAAGTAGGTCCCTATTAAAGCCCACAGCCTTCATTGACATTCGTTAAAATAAGATGACATACACTACAATAAAATTTAAATACATAAAAAACTCCAACTTGTGAAACACATGATAGCTAAAAAAGAAACTGTGATTAAAGTTCTTGGTCCACAGATTGTCCTTTCTCATTATACAATCATAAGCCATAGAAACGTTTTCTCTTTTTGATTGTTCCTCACCTTTTTTAACAATGCATTTGTAGTGCAGAGTCAAAATGGTTACCAATTTTTTTAAAACCCTGAATGTGAGCAATATAATATACAATGGTTTTGAAGTCATAGAAACCCCCAACTTTCTGTCACAACATTTGTCAGTGGTTATAATTTTAAGTTATGTCGCATAATGTTTAATAAATATATATTTTGACATAAATCTATCTTCCATTTTTGAATTAGCAGACTTCAGTGAGAAATAGCATTACTGTTAAACCAGTCAAATAGTAAAAACAACATACATAAAGTTGACATTTTAAGGTAAGCATCAGTTGTGTTTGTAGCTCAATCATGTAATCAATAGAACTAGAATATAGGTGGCAATTAGGTATGTTAGGTATAATATACATGTTTGGCTTATAATCCCACTGACCTACACTACGTTTGAACACCACTTTCATTTTCCGAAGGCAAGCAAAAATCTGAAATTACAGAAAATCTCTGACCTTGCCCCTCAAAAACTCGCCAATTCCTGTTAAAATTAATAGTAAGGTGGACAAAAATTTAAATATAAGCACTTTGAAAAATGGTAACCATATTTCAAGCTAGTTATCCAGCTTTGGTTGATCATAAGTGCATATTTTCTCCATACATTTTGTGTCAGAAAATAATTTAAGCGATCAACCTGGAGGAACAATGAATGATGGTCTTTTTTCTTTTTTTGATTATCAGTTGTTGGAGGTTGTGCAGTTGTCGATTTCCCTGTCTAACTAAGTGGTTCGGCCCATTTACCTCATAAAACTCAATGACCTCAGGCACTAATGGAGGGCAGTGGTCGTCATACAATCTTGCTAGATTTACAACTTTTTTTGTTTGTGAGTGTGATTGCTGAATGGGTGTGTATTTTGAGTGTGTGGAAGGATGTAGTCTTTAAACACAAAATTACACTACTGCCGACTGGTGGTCAGAGCATTAACTACAGTAGAGTAGTTCCAATTCACATTTTCTCCCTCCCTCTCTGTGACACACATCCACAGACCTCTAAAGCTGCTTGGCCATCCCAATAGCAGCAAAGATGTCCTCTTCTCCAAAGCCGACTGCTCTTACGGATACGTGTGTACGAGCCAGTGTTCAGACACACAAAGCTGTTCCGTTCACGTGCACACGCGCGTGTGTATGTACATGTCTGCTCAGCACAGTCCGATTGTTCACTATAGCTGGAGGGCGCCCTCTGTAGGCCACAGTGTTTAGTGAACCGGCTCTGGGCCAGGGCGGGGCTCCTCTGGGGCAGTGGCCTGGGGGTTCTCCACCTCCTGGGGGTTTGTCTCCATGCCGGGCAGGTCCTCCTCGTCGGGGCCTGTTACAGCGTCCAGACAGTATAGACATTCCTAAGAAGGAACAACACACACAGTTCGTTTTTACAAGGGGAAATATGGGCAGGCAAACACATTGATGAACACATTGGTGATCCCATTTGCAGAGATGCATTAGTATCAGTGGTCAAACATAAGCTGACTTTGGTTTGGGGCCAGACCCAGACAGAAATCTAAAAACCGACCTTTAATTTTAACGTAATGCCAAAAATCCTTTTTTTTCTTGATGAAAACAAATGTGTTAGGATAAAGAGCATACTTTTTTTTTTTCTGAACCACCACAATCTCAACATTTTAGTGCAAGGCATAGATTTTTACATTTTACAATGTAATGATTCAGAAAGAGGTAGAAACAGGCAGACAAACCCTTTCGTTGGTCACAGATGGACTGTTCAGCTTTTTATCTATTCTTTCACCCAAGCCATGTGGCAAAGCCCTTTTAATAGATACCTTTTTTTATTCATCATGTTGTGGAGATGGGTCTTGCAGTCTTTGGGGTGTGGGCGAAAAAACACATTATATTTAATATTAATTAATATTCCAGCCCAGCAGGACTTGATTACTTTTTCCTTAATTCGGGAATATTTTTGAACCGCTAACTAGGTGTGGTACAACTTGGGGACCACTGCTCTACGGTATGTCTTATTAGAGTTGCTGTAGGCAGCATTATGTAGGAGGTGATTTTGGCGACCCCTACTGTTTGCTTGGTGTCATTATTTTCTCTCTTATTCTCCTTAACTGTCACAAAGAAGACATTGCAGGTTGCTTGCGGTCACTGCAGATCGCTAGCACGGTCAACGACTATACTCCAAGTATGGGCATCGCTTCCTGATTTAGCGACACACTTTCTAGTGCCATAAAGCAAGCACAGTTTCGTGGGAGATCTTACCGGTGGCAGACAAAATCTGTATTAAATATTGAGACTTCAAGAAGACTGATCTGATACACATTTTTTTCATTTTCCCATAGACATTACAATGTGCTATCAGAAGAATTGTATTGATAGCACGCTAATGCAAAAAGTTTCCTATAGTTGCTTTAAGGAATAAAAGGCTAACATTTCGTCAAAGTTTGGCCTTTCTGACGTGTAGCTCTGAATGAGCGAGTCCGTGTGTTTGCAACCTTGCAACTGGAAATGCTGACCTTGACGTTGATGGAGGACGGCAGGCCTCCCCTTCTCATCCACGGGTGTTCGTCCACTAGCTCCCTACGCTGGTCGGAGGTGAAGTGCGGCTGGCTCTTCTGCATCTGCCTGAGACGGTTCTTGTCCTCCCACAGAACCTGCTGAATGTCTCTGGACAGCACAATTGGGGAAGAGAACTTATCAGCATTTATAAGCCCAAGAACTCTTTCTTTGAATCTATGCAAAACTACTGGATACGCACAAAGCACAAAAAAAAAATGCTATTTGACCAACATAAAAAAAACAACTCAGTCCACCACAGCTTCCTATGATAGCTATCACAGCTGTCAGTCACTCACCGCGGAGGCAGCTCATAGGTCATCATGACCTCGTCGTCGGCGTTGGCCATCAGTAGCCAGTGGGGCTCCTGGGGGACAAATTGGAAGTGCTCCCTGTCCCTGGAGGCCTGGCCGCCCTCTGAGCCGGGCCTGCTGCCGACGGCCTGGAGCTGGCCCTGGGGATTGGTCTTGGAGTCGTGCTCCAGACAGTACACACTGCCAAAGTACTTGCTGGTGTTGCTGCTTCCTGCTGGCGGGGAGAGGGCTGTCAAGAGAGCACGCTGCAGAAGCACAGTTCATCCTGTGTGTGTGTGGGTCTGAGAACTATCTGACCGTAAAGTGTAGCCAATAATAAGGCTTCATTAAAAGTGATAGACATGTACCTCTGTTTATGGCCCAGGAGAGATTAGGATAAGTTTGCCTTAGGGTTAGAAAGTTTATATTCATATCTAGGCAGTCTGTATCATTTGTGTCCACTGACCATTTCTGATGCCGGACACTCCGCTGGCTGACGTTCCGCAGCCGTTCCCCAATCGGGACCCGGAGCCAAGGGACTCTGCGGTTGCGGAGCCAGTGCCAGAGTGAGAATCCTGGTGAAACAGGATGTCCAGCAGGTCACTGGAGGAGGAGTGGTCGTCGCTGTAGGCGCCGTCTCCCACAAACTCAGTCTGCACCAGACACACACACACACACACACACACACACACACACACACACACACACAC
>JAVQIZ010242243.1:0-10277 GCA_036023535.2 Galaxias brevipinnis | reverse complement strand
CCCCCCCCCCCCCCCCCCCCCCCCCCCCCCCCCTGGAAAAAAGTGTACGTGTCAAGCTTTGAGCTCTTAATTGGTATGTAAGGCCATATTTCAAAGGTGATGGATTCATTGAGCTGGTGATCCATCTCTTAATTAATTTCCTTTTGGTTGAGCATACCGAGGATAACACAAAGGGGGGTCAGGGTTGAACTAATCTAAACTTCAAAGTAAAAAAAGGGCTCAGTCGGGATGCTAATTCTCTAAACTTCGCCTGAAACATTCTTGCCAATCACAATACCGCTGACTCATATCCAGCCCAGCAGTCCAAAACGACAAAATGTATAGAGTTATGCAACATTTACGGCTGCAAAGCACCGTTTCTGGAGTAAAAACAAATACTGCACAGTACAATACTTTAAGATCTATACAAAGGCTGAACATACGGGCTTCATCATTTTCACCCAAGTGCAAATGCTTCACGAGACACGATGACTGATCAAATCCCTTGTAACTCTAGTATTTAATCCCCATTGGAATACACAGTGTTTTTTTGAAGGTCAGACGCCAACTAAGGTTCCAGAATGCACAGATGAATTCCTGTGTGTCAGTAATCCTATTAGGCGGACATTGTGGGTCAGTTCACTTCACTTGCTTGCCCAGAAAAACGAGGCTACCGTTAAAAACCAACAGGACGCTGAGTCACCCTGTTTTATGTAAGCGGCCTGGGGGTGGAGTCCAGAGATTAGAGGAGATCACGCGATGACACTGTAGGCATCATGGGTAGGGGGGGGTCACAGGTTCCCTCAAGAACTTTCTGAAGAGTTGGTTTCAGTGTTGCACCTAGTAGCGTGCTTTCAATGAGGACGAAAATACTAGTCGTGCGCTAGTTCGAAGGCTGGTTTTTAGAGATGATATTCATGTGGCTTCTTATCTGAAATTGTCAGATGAAATCTGAGTAAAATATTTGGCGGGGTTGCGAGTTCTGATACCGTGGCACGAGGGTGTTCACACACAGTGGCAGTGTGATGTTTGATTTTGGGCTCCCCTCGTTTCCTACCGGTCACAGTCAATACTGGCCCCGTTTGAAGAAGAGGAGGAGGGGGGGGACGACAAACAAGAGAATAAAACAGAGCAGAGGAAATAGCTGCTACCGGATGGGCAGGGGCACGCTGGTGAACGCAGAACAGCCTTGATCCTATCAACGACAAGATGCAGAGAAAAAGCCCAGTTGCTATGATACAATGTAGTTGTTTTAAAATGCTCCACACACAGTGGAGCCAGTAAAACTAATTCAATGATCTATTTGGGCTGCTCCTCACGTCATAACCCCAGGTCTTCCTCTTACATAATTACACAGTTGTCTCCCCATTAAGCTCCCAGCAATTGTGCAATTAGCTTGACTGTGGAAGGGGTCGTATGTGAATTATAATCCCACAATGCCAGGGTTACGGCAGGGACCTTTTTGTGGTAGGATTTAGGTGAGTTAAGTGCAGAAGGATTTGTGGCTTTCAGTGGGAACAGCGGCTTGTTAAAAGGAATGCTGCAGCAGCTAGAGGGAAAACTCTCGACAGTGTGTGCGCGCGCGTGCGTGCGAGTGTGTGCATACGTTTGGAAGTATGCGTACGCGTGTGCTCGTTTGCCACCATTAGAGTCTCCTGTTTAGAGGCAGCCTCGAGGGGAGGTCTGACCCAAAGATAAAGGTTGGCGGTGTAACCGGCACGAGGGGCAGTGAAACCACTCTGACAGTACAGCACAGCAAAGCATATGCACACGCACGTGCACGTGCGCGCACTCTCGCAGGAAGGGATCTGTGATAGCGCGCGCATGCCTTTCCAACAACGAAAGGTGCCTTTGTAAGGGTTTGTGTGTGGGTGTGAGCGTGTGTTCAGCGCTGACTGTCTCTCCGCGGGGCGCCCGGGCCTGTTAATAATATCTGCAGATTAGACTGATCAGATAGACAGGGAGGGAAACCCTGCTGATGCAACAAGGACACGCAGACCCTCCCTCGCTGCTGCTGCTGCTGCCCGACCGACCGACGCGAGACGGAGAACGTCGACCGCTAATTGAACGACGCACAGCGGGGCTCCTAATCTTGACGAAGGAGAGGTGGGGAGGTCCGCGGCGTCCCCTTCTCCCCGTTAGATAAACTCCACCCGCCCGCGGCTCCCAGGTAGACAGATTAGCGGCGGTTGGAATGGCATCGCCACGAGACTGGCCGCTGAACACCGTTTTGGGTTCCCTGTAGCGGCTGAAGGAGTGACCGTCACGACCTCAAAGCGCTGAGTCAACCAACCGTACTGTACCACTGCCCCGGTTCTCTGCCTGTTGTTTTCCTGGAGACGGACAATTGATTCACATACTCGAAACTATGTTTTACTACAGGGTGTCTTTCTGCCAAAATGTGTCAAGGGCTTGTCTAACGCTACACAAATCTCTCCTCTTCTATCACTTGTGAGCTGTTGGTACAGCAGATAATTTGCTGAATCATAGCAGGAAGCATCGACTCTGATCTTGGGTCCGTCCTACAGGATGGGCCTGCTGTCAAGCCTATGTGTACAGTACGTTCCGGTCATTGGCAAGGCCAGTGTTGACAATTGCCCAAGGGCATTTTAGACATCTGACACGTACACTCATCAAGTTAGACACAAGGTCATGGCCGATGAGCGAGGGGATGAATCAAAGGCTGGCAATGACAAACGAGGCAGAGGGCACAGGAAAAGGCTTGTGAAATCGGTGTCGTAGATTTCACAGAGCGCAAGATTAGAGCGGTCGTAAAAATTCAGTTAGGATTATTTTTGGGACGCTGCTAAACCCCAACCTCCCGCTGCTTTCAGTAAATAAAAGCAGATAAATTGGCAGGCGCTAACGACCATAGCTAAATGCTAATGAGGCATCCAGATGGAAGGGGGGCCCGCTCCGAGGATACCAGTAAACGTTGCTCCCCGTGCCAGGCACATATGGAAACGGCAAGCCTCCTCCCCGTGTTACCGCGGAGACACCCGCGAGGTAATGCTATTTCACACATCTCCCGGGAGATCTATATTTGACTCGGAGCATTATGGAAATAAGTTCGATTTGAAAGCAGCTTCTTATAGCTTAAACGCGATAATTGCCTTTTTTTTCTTAAATGGTGCACCCTTTGCAGACGGGATAATTGCCCCCCTGGTTTGTTACGCCTTCTCTCCGGGCTGTGGTACAGTCTCCAAGGTGTGAGCAGGCTGCACACACTCTGACTCTGTCACTCAGCGCCCGTCATTAAAACAGTGTCTCTCTCTCTGCCTTCCAGGAACCATGGTGAGCAAGGAGGGCGCCAAGTGCATGCTCACCAACTCCGAGTCTGACTCGGAGGCGGCGCCCTCGCCGTCCGACTCGCTGGCGCTGGAGGTGAAGGGAGCGCTGGACGCCAGCCGGCAGGTGAGGAAGAGGAACAAGGCGCTGCAGGTGCGCTTTAAGGACATCTGCGAGGCCCAGAACGAGCAGCGGGAGGCGGCGCTGCTGGCGGCCAGCGGCGGCAAGCCCCTGGCCTACAAGGTGGCCTACAGGAAATACATGACAGTGCCGGCTCGCCGCTCCATCCCCAACGTCACCAAGAGCACGGGCGTGCAGACGTCACCGGACCTGAAGAAGCGCTACCAGACGTTTCCGTTCGAGAGGAAGAAGGGCCACTCCGTTAAGCACGTGGCGGCGGTGGAGAGCTACGGGGGCCACAACAATGGCTTTGTCCTGGAGGTGAAGCCAGGCGCAGGGGAGGCAGTGGCAGCAGCAGGGGGAGGAGGAGGAGGGGGAGCCTGCGGAGGATCAGTACAGAGGACCAGGGCTCTGCTCCATACTAATGAGTGTCTCACAGCTAGAGTGGAGCGGCACACTGCGGGCCACTGCTCAGACGGACCGGACGCTGCCGCTGCTGCTGCCCTGTGCTCCTCCTCCTCCTCCTCCGACGCGCTACTGCTGAGCTGCTCCCCCGCCGACAGCGCCTGCCTGCCTGCCTCCGCCTCCGCAGCGTCCCAGACCAACTACCAGCTCTGCAGCGTGGAGCCCGGCAGGGGATTAACGCAGCCCCGGGAGGCCCAGGGAGGAGAGCGCTCCACGGCCAAGCGGCAGCTGCTAAACCTGGAGGAGGGCTCGTCGCGGACCCTGCCGGACCAGGACTCCAAGGTCACGGGCCCCATTGCCTGGAACTCCCTCACGCAGGTGGAGGAGTGCCTGGACAGCCCTGCCGTGCGCAGCAAGCGGAAGAAGGGCCCGCAGCTCAACGGGCTGCAGCCGCAGACCCTGCCGAGCGCCGCCGTCGCCTGCACCACGCAGGCGCAGTGCCACACCGGTCAGTTCTCCGCCCGGCCGCTGCGGGACGTGGAGGAGGCGGTGGCGGCGGCGGCGGCGGCGGCCTGCGGGGGCGGCGGGGATCCCGGGCCCCAGGCCTCGGGGGCCGGGGAGGGCTGCAAGCAGATAGTGCCTGTGAACCAGCCGCCTCCACAGCAGCAGCCTCAGCAGCAGCCTCCGCAGCCTCCGCAGCCTCAGCAGCAGGGGGACGCTAAAGCACAGCTCCAGGCCATGGAGAACCTGATCAGCTCCAGCCAGGAGACCATCAAGGTGCTGCTGGGGGTCATCCAGGAGCTGGAGAAGGGAGAGGCCCACCGAGAAGGGTAAGGCACCGCCGTCTCATTCGCCGCGTGATGTGACCGAACTGAGTGTGTTCGCATGACAGACATACCGGGCACGTTGAATATAAACAGGCAGGGCACTTTGCTTCCGAGGGACGCGAGATATGCAGGCCGTTATGTAACGTGTCCAGTCATGGCGGGGTTAAGTGAGGGGAAACATCACAGACACACACACATGAATGATTCATGCGTTGCTGAAGCAGCAGCAGCAGTGGCATCTGCTCTGGGAGTGTCGCATCCCACTAGCTCACCGCCAGGCCCCAGGACGGCCCGATGTGGACGCGGGGCGTGCCGCCTCTTTGAACAGACAGGCCATTTAACAGCGGAGGACAGAGAACTGAGCCTGCAGTGGCCTTTGAGGGGCTGTGAGGAAAGAAGTGGCACCCGGTCCCTCTCGCTGTCTCTCTGTCTGTCTCTCGCTCTCTCTCTCTCTCTCTCTGTCTCTCTCTCTCTCTTTGTCTCTCGCTCTCTCTCGCTTTCTCTGTCTGTATGTCAGTCTGTCACATTGGAAGTGCCTGGGTGGTTGGAGGCCATTGTTCCCATTCTGGTGACTCACCCGGCAGACATCATAGCCTACCTGCCAAGCTAGCCTTGGTCACTGCGTTGGTCAGGAGAGGCCAGCAGTGATGACCTGTGGTATCAAGCAATTCCGCTTGGGCTTCTAGGCTTTAAGCAGCTTAAGTAGGACATGGATTAGGACATGGATTGTTTTTGTCCCGATAAACAATATGATCACTGCCTAAATACTACAGTATGAAAGTCTGACTTTCTGTTGGTATGTTTTTCTGTTGGTATGCCAACTTTCTTAGTTGGTAATAATATACATTCTGTATATATGGAAATACATTAGCTTAAATCTCAATGTCCAATGTGGAAAAATCATTTAAACATGAACGCTAAAGGGAAGATATGTGAAAGCGTATTTTCTGCCACAGGCTCCATTCGCTGAATCTAAACCATACGTTCAACATGCACTACTTGCTGGCCACGCTGTGTAATGTTAATCTACTGAATTCAGGGCCGGAGAAAAACCCATTTGCCGTCGGATGAACTCCAGATTGTACAAAAGCCCTCCAGATAACACCTACTCAGCCGAAAGAGTCGAGAATCGTCTGTCCACGGGGACGAAACCAGCCAAATGGCCAATTTGCTCCGCACCTGAGCGCATAGCTGACGCACACACACCGATCGTTATCTATCCGGCCCGAACCCCCGAGGGGAGAGAGCATATAAACAATCCAAAAATCAAACGCCACACGTCCACAACCTCCACGTTCTCCATTTAGCCCTATACCCAAGGAGAACCAGGCAGTGGCACTCCAAAAGCCCACTCGGTATCAACAACAAAGGCTTAGAGAAAAGCCGGAAACCGCTTCTCGGCTAGACTCGCGCTAGGAAGACGAAGAAAGAAGGAAAAAAAACAAAAAGTCCCCCTAGTCAAATTTACACTACCTAAAAAGGCAATTATATCCCCCTCCCCCCACTTTTACGAGCAAAAGCCTAATCTCCTTATTGCCACACTGATAGAATTTCGCCGCTGCGGCGGCTGTGAAAACAGTGGGATGGCGGGTCCTCTGGGGCAGGTGGAGCTGCCATCTCTGGGTGCACACCGCCTGCCTGACGCATCAGTCCTATCTGATGGCTGCTAAGTGGCAGGCAAAGGAGAGGGAAGGGGAGGGACACACTCGGGAGCTGCACAGGGGCCATTACGACAGCGAGGGTGACGGGACAATCTCCCCACACTGATGTGTGCTTGTGGGTCTCCTGAAACAAACGGCTGTTTTTCCACAGGACTAAATTGCATGGTGTCCCTGGGTAAAACGCTGTGGATTAACGGTATTGTTACGTGCTGCTGTGGATGCACTGCAGCGTAGGGCGGCGTTCCCCAACCGGTGTGCCATCAGACATTAGGAGGTATGCCGTGGAATTTTGGGAAAGATAAACCTTTATCTTTTGTTTGAAGGTTGATTCAGATTTCATCTGGGGTGTGCTGCAACATAAAAACGTTTGTGCAAGTGTGATGTGGGTTGGGAAAAGCATAACACTACTGAAGGCTGGTGGTGATTAACGAAACAAGCCTTACACTAGAGGTCTGAAGGTCAGTCTGAGACAGTGAGCACGAGGGTATTCTCATGTAACTACACGTAACTCTACTTTATGATAAATAGTCAACTTACTTTTTCAATTTCCACGCCGCAGACGGAGAGTAGTCATTTTGTTTTTTTTATCAATTCATTTGTTATGCCGAGCGAAGCAGGAATTGGAATGCCACGGTGGCCACGCCGCATTAGCGCCGTTTCCTCCACCCACAAATGTCGGCGGCCCCCAACCAATAAGAAGGGCCCCTGGCTATAGGTGAATTGTGTGCGCATCGACATCTGTTTTAATACTGCTAATGGTTTATACCACATTCATTTGTCATATAAAGGTGTGTGGGTTTTGGTATTTATTTATCAAAGACATAGAAATGTGCAGGGAACACCCTTTGGAGCAAAAGTTCCCAAAGTGACGTGAAGTAACTCAAACATATTACACACCGTAGACCGTGAAGCAATGTAGACCAGGGGTAATGTAATATAACACATTTAAAAAAGGCCTTATATCTGAATAAAAAACAAAAACTAATAATGATTCACTATAACCACGTTCCTTTCAGGACGCCTATGACTGTCCCACATTCTACCCTGGAATTAAACAATCCACCTGTACCCAAAGGACATAGTATAATGTTAGTTATACCAATGATAATTAGGGAGATATGGAGGGAGAGGGGGGGGGAAGGAGTGCAAGCCTTTGTCTTCTTGACTCGGGGTATAATTAGAATCCTCCTTTGCCTCCCCATTATTCACAGATTAGCTAAGCGGCCGTTGCCAGCAGGTTGTTGAGGAGGAGACTGAGGGGGTTGAGAGGTGGGGGTCGAGGGAGACGAGGAGGTGTTGGAGGACACTGCTCGCCTTTGAGGAGAAGTTGATGTCTCCTGGCGGCCGCGGGGGGGGGGGGGGGCGGCCAAAAGCCCACCCCAATGTCCTTCTGGAAAACACGTGCGTGTATGCGCACAAACCCGCAAGCGCACACACGCACACACACACTCCTCAATGCACAGCCCAGGGCATGTGGGGTGTAGTGGAGGTCCGAGCTGCATCGCCGCAGTGCCTGGACAGAGACGAGCTAAGAATACCTCTGCCCACTTTTCACATCACCAACACAATGTTACCCTGCCAACACCATTTCATCATCAGCCACACCAGCACAGACTACATCCAGCCAAGCCTATATAGTGTGTGTATAAAGCCACCTAAAACTACATGACACATTCCGCCCACTCATTCAGCCACTGACCTTTGGAAGGGCTCACCTGGCAACACTGGGGGAGTGTATATAAATATATTGTTAATGGCACATTGGGCCTCACTGTCCCCTGGGAAGTCAGATGGAATGAGTTTCGCTCCCGCTGGTGTTCTTTCATTTTCCCTTATCAACTGGGCGAGAGAAATGGAGAGAGAGACAGTGTGAGAGAGAGAGAGAGAGAGAGAGAAAGAAAGGGGGAAAAGGGAACAGCATAGAAGGGAATCCAATTGGGATAGGGCTAAAACAAGAAACGGAGTGATGATCAGAGGGAGAGACAAATAATGGGATGTGGAAAGGAAGAAAAATCGACGAGATAAGACAGAGTAGAGAGATAGAGATAGAGATAGAGAGAGAGAGAGAGAGAGAGAGAGAGAGAGAGGGACAGAGAGAGATGCAGAAGGACGATCCCGCGGGCTGGACAGCTCATCAGCAGCTATCGAGTCGGCCTTCAGGCCGCCAAGCGGAGCTTGGTTGACCTTCCTGCAGCCCCCGCTATGGGGACACATGTTGGGGACCGCTGACCTCAATTACAGACAAACCTGCCCGGCCCAAAACGTCACTTTCCCCGACTCCATACACCGCATCCATACACCCCCCCCCCAGTCACCGCCGCCTCAGGCCAGAGCTAATAACACTATTGATATCCCCTCTGTAGTGTAGCTGTCACTCAGGATGGAGGAGTGGACGTGTTCATGTTTATTAGGGAGTCAACACTAGTCCGATCAGGAGGCCTGACGCTGCAGCCCCGGGGGGAGAGAGAGCGGTGACAAATCTGGCGAGTGCCCGGTGCGCGATATCTACAGGGTAGAAGGTGTGTGTGTCAGCGTGTCCGTGCGTTAGCGGTAAGAGAGTGAGAGCGACCGTTTGATGCTGTGAGAATGCTTAATGGCACGCCCGTGTGGTCCGACGGCAGACAATAACGACCTCTCCAAAGCTCTCCGGCGGACCACTTTGATGCAAGCCACTCCAGAACACACTGCGGCTTCTCCATATTGATTGAATGCTTTCATTCGCTAGGCTACATCTCGTTTCATTTCTCCGCTCGCTCCTATCGCATTAAAGGACGGGGCGGCCACATGTGGCCTCCTGCTGACGGGGCAAACACACGGGAGGGGGATTATCGACATCTCGCCTCGCTGCTAAGACAATAACAAGTAACCGGCCATCGATTACTATCCTATGGGTTCGTCGTAATGACTTGATCCTATGGCAGTGGCGACGTCAATCACAGGGAGGGCACTTAGCGTCGCCCGGACGCCATGGCAACGTGTTCCTTATAAAGGAGGGCCGTCGAGCGGGCGACCCAATCGGGCCGCGCCGCCGTTAGAGCCAGAGCTCCTCCCCCCCCGGAGGCAACATAGACGCCCAGCAGAACACGAGCCATCGACCGGGGCTGTTCCGAGGGTCAGGGGTCGGAGGTCAACGACGAGGGCACATGGGCGATCGGAGACAGACGGAGGCACAATAAGGAGAGGGGAATTAGCCGGCACGGTGGGGACGGGACGGGACGGGACGGGACGGGAATGGGAATGACCCACTCCAGATGCTAATTAAGACACGGGGCTTTGACACAGAGTGGAGATTGACGGGCACGGTTAAAAAAAAAAAGAAGCAAATTCAAAGTATAATCAAATCCAATTAATCTCTTCAACCTCCTTTCTCCCATTTTCGTCCGTTCACTTTCCCCGTTTGCCAGTCTTTTTGTGAAGCCTTCGAGAGAACGCGTGGCAGGGTACAACGCCGGAGAAGGGCGAGAGCTTGTGGCCACTTCCAGATCCACTCCCTCACTATTTGGCGAGGACACGCGTGGAGTTCTGCGGAGCAGTGCGTCAGCGTTGCAGCTTGGCAGCAGACACAATGATTCATTTCGCTGCCCTTTGCCATTCATAGGCTACATCATGATGTGAATTGACGTCTCAAGTGCTGATCGGACTCGAGGGAAAACACACCGGTCACCCGCCAAGCCGCGCTTAGACAAAGCCAAAAGACCTTGTCGAGCGGCTGGGACGCTCCTTTATGCTGAGGCTGTGGGAGACGAGAGCAGCTTGCTTTCCCTGCAGTCAGTGCCTAGCAATAGAGACCTGAATCACAGGCCTCAGACAATGGGAGTGCAAAGCAGGGGCCACACATCAGTAAAAGAAGGCCTGCCAAAGGCCCGCTCCGGCTAGCCGTCGGTGTAAAGAGTCTCGCTCCTTGCAGAGGAAACCCTCCGGCGAGCCCAGCGGATCTCGTTGCATTCGTCAGCTACCGGCGGGGGGGGGGGGGGGGGGGGGGGGGGGGGGGGGGGGG
>JAVQIZ010242240.1:0-18075 GCA_036023535.2 Galaxias brevipinnis | reverse complement strand
CCCCCCCCCCCCCCCCCCCCCCCCCCCCCCCCCTGGTATGTCTTGAAAGCCCCGTAAGGAATGAGCTCAGGGATGTCTTAGTGTGCTAATAGTCTGCAGCCTTTCTCCTTCCAATATACTCCTCGGTCTCCTCGCACAGCAGAAGCACACAGCCACAAAATAATGTCTGGAGACACACACGAATGTCTGGATGTTTCGCTATCTACCGCCCTGTCAGCCCACCTTTCCCCACAATGTGACACTAAGAGCAACAGGCTTCTTTTGGAGGTTAGAACATGCCCCGTTTCTCAAAAACAATCTGTCCTAGGAGGGGAAGAGGTAAGCAAGTCAATGTATTGAATGTGAGAAATCCCTGGGATTTGGAGACGCTGCATTCACCTCGGTCCCAGTGCATTTATTTGACATGTCTCCCTGGGAGTTATCTCTGTTACCGAGATGTTCTCCGCCGTCTGCCTTACCAACATGTCTTCAAAGTGACCCTATCTATTTGACGCCCTTAATGGAAATGGAAGAATGGACTGGAATGGAAAGGCAACGCTAAAACGAGAGTTGAAATAAGCCTCGCAGCCAGGAAGAATTCTAGCGTTAATGTGATTTGTGGATGGGAAAAAAAGGTGAATGAAGAGGATGTGAGCCTTTGCCTTTTGGTGAACAATGGCAGTGGCATTGACATAATTTGCACAATGGTGTGAGCTAGCCCTGTAACATGAAGACTTACCATGAAAAGACAAGGCTGAGAATAGAATGCAGCCTTGTCTTGTAGTGGCACACACAATGCCTTTCTTCTCAATAGTCGGACTGTAGTCGATAAATCAACCCACGCATTTACCAAACTGCATTGTCCTCGTGCGCACAATTAAGACAGGTTCGGATGTTTGAGATGAAGCTGGGAGGAGCGCTGCCTATTTCATCCGCAGTCATCAAGTGCCATCTGTTGGTCGACATAGGAAGTGCAGTCCTCCGTGTGCGGGGAAAAAAGTGCTGCAGTACAACAGCTAAGGGCTCCAATCTTTCTCACTATCCTTAGACTTCTATTGCACCTATAGTCTTAGAAAAACAAATAGATGGTCTAAGAGAGAGAGACAACTCTGCCTCTTCTTCTGCTGTAATTACAGGAGCGGCGCTGCACAGCAGATGGGCACTAACTACACAGGAGACGTCGAAACAGAACTCTGTTTATTCTTTATGCCCTTGCTTAGGATTCACTTCTGTGCCTCCAAGCTTCTTCCTTCTCTCACACACACACACACACACACTGTATATATCAATCATCAGAGTGCTCTGCTGTGTTCTCTCTCTCACACAGGGCGAGCAGGGAGGTTTTGGGGTCCCACGGGAGGCCAGAGAAAAAAGCGACCCTGTATGTATTTCCTGGCAAAAAAATAAATAAATAAATAAATAAACACAAATATTCTTTGAGGTGACATTTTTCCAGAGTGTCTGTCATTAACTTTGGTCCATCTCTCACAGGGTCAACGAGGGGAGGAGAGGGCTAAGGGCCTGAAAGGACAGAAGGTGAGTGTCACCACTGTGTCACGAACATGTTTAGACACGCTATGTGAGAATGTACGGTGCATGTGCAGATGTGCTGGGGGTGAGAAAGTCAGGTAAACAACGCCTTTCACACGCTACGGTACATCACACGTGCGTGTGAGTCCGAGCGTGAAAAAAAGAGAAAGATTAAATATGAGTGCAAAGCAAGATCAAAATGGAAGGGAAGCACGTCAGAGAGAGCGGTACGTGCTAAAGCCCTGCTACCATTTAATCCAGCTGTACAACAAGGTTCACATTCTACGTACCGTCACGTTGGTAGTTTTATATTTTATTACATGTTTATCTCTTCGTGATTTCTTAATGTGATCTCGCCCTAAATGAAATGTCCTCAAAGGATATTAGTATTATTACTTGTCCTGGTTTAATCAATTTAAGTATGATCCATTAAATGATCTGCTGCCTTAATGTTATCCAAATAAAACATTTTTCATTAAGTGATAAAAAGATTGCTGACATTGTAGTTTAAATCCTGTGGATATTTTCAAAGCACCCTGCAATAAACAAACCACAGCTATAGAGTATGTCTGATTGTGTTTGTTTGTGTTGATATTGTGCGTATTAAATATACATGTGTGTGTGTATGTGTGTGGTGTGTGTACTCCCATGCCAGTCTGGGTTGAGGCATACACTAGCTGAAAAGAAAATCTGCCACTTCCTGTCTGTGGATTCTTTTAAAATCTGACAGACAGGCATTTGGGTAATTTGTATGTACCAGGTCTGTATTTTATGGATTTACTGTGTATCTTTTTTTATTGTGTATTTTTTATGTATTGTGTTTTTAGTTTTGTACTTTTTGCTCTTGTAAAGCACTTTGTGACTTATGTCTGTGAGAAGTGCTATAAAAAAAAAACTTGACTTACTTACTGTTGAACCAGACCCCCTGCTCCCCCCTTGGCAGGTGTGTTTGTTCTCTGAGTGGTGACAGAGAATATACAGAGAAGAACAGCCAGGATCAGACTGACACTACCTCCATGGTAGTCTCTCTCTATGCCTCCATGCTTCTTTGAAAGGGCCTTCAAGGGGCCTCCGCCTTAGTCCACCTGTGAGATCCTAACTCCCCATACTGATTTGGGGCCACTCACGATGTCATTGGGGGTTCTTTAAAAGCCCGGCTCTGTTTCTGTCAACCCTTTTGGCTGGCCTTGTCGTGCTGTCGCTGCAGTCTGTCATGGGGCTGCAGTCTTTTTTATCTTTAATATCAGCCTGGGGTTTAATGCTCTCTATGTGTTTGTTTTTGTTCCAGGGGGAAGTTGGCGCCAGAGGGCCCCCTGGTCTGGTGAGTGTGTAGTTTAGGCTGTGACCCCTTGGTGTGTCACAGAATGATCCCATGACCTTAAGTGTAGTATTTGAATGGCAAAGTTATCGACGTGACATGTTCATGAATATCTAAACAGATATTTTGTACAGTTTCTGGGTGTATGAATACTGTACATATGAGCACATACATTATAAGTGCTCTGATAAACGTATAAATGTGAGCCTTGATTATCAAAGCCAAAACTGTGTGATTAACTGGTCATCAAAGGACTGCATGAGGCAACCTGGGACCACTTGGTGCCAGCTCTTATTCAAAACCTTACGTTCTTATTAGCTTGTGATTTAAGTGGAAATTAGGCAACTTAACAGCACAGTGAACAAATATTCACTCTCCACTAATGAACTCGTTCTCCCAGTACCTGTTTAACTCTATTTGGCCCAAGATAAGGCTACTTACTCTTTAAGGCTTAATGTCATTTGGGAGGACATTAATGACTGTCCCAAATGGCAATTAAGTCGTCTCTTGCAATTATTTTCCTAACAGTTTATAAGGTATTCCAAACAGAACCAAATTGAAATAGCGTTTCAATTATTTTTTTTTTAGGAACACATACAAAGGAGGTATTATGATGATTACAATGGCACCTTTTTTTTCCTCATTGAAAATCACCCAATGAAAATCAGACATTAACCACAACAGCTACAGTAGTGTGTTATAGCGCACATTTGGGCAACCGACATTTGTCAACTGATGAATGGGGCTGTTTGAATATTTAGCACCAATCTCTCTGTCTGGGCCCCTCTACTTCTTCCTGTGGCAGATCATTTTGGCAGTAAAACATTGATTTCCCTTACGCTGCAGAAGCACGGGTTCAGACCATTACCCTGCCTCTATAAAGCTTCCTTGTGTGTCTGGGAGGAGCCCAGCGACTCCTAGGCAGGCATGCATGGCCAGCGACTGGCCCCGTGCCCTTGACCAGGCCGTTACTGAGCACCACTGCCCGCGGCCAGAATGACTGCACCTTATAGACACGGTTAAAGAGCATTGTAGTGCTACTTTACAGCCAAGCGTTAAGGCAGAACGCGCTTTTTAGGCGTCATATATATCACCGCTTCTAGAGGCTCATCGCATTTGCATCTCATTTCACAATGTTCCTCAATGAATCTGTGAGGCTCTATAAGTACTTCAATAGGACACTTCATAAAGCAAAATAAGTGGTGCCGTCAACATCCATCTAAAACACAGGGTAATAGTATAGCCCCGTAAGAGGCTATGTTCATTAGGAATCCTTAGGGATCTTGACAGGAAGCGTTTCACACTGTTCTGATTGACTTTTCTCCCCATGTTAAACCGGCTATTAATATTGTTAGTCCTGGATTAGTATTAATCTCTGCTGGAGAGGCAGAGCCCTGATCTGGCTTTCCCCCCGTCATGTCATAATGCAGAGCCGTGTTCACGTTCTCCATGCTGGGCAAAGCGGAGCTGTCTCACTTTATATAAAGAGCTTATGGAGAAAGACACATTATGGCATATTGTCATAACTACTACGATGAGCAGCACACCTTTGAGAGTTGCTGTGCGTGGCGCTGCCCGGTTAACGTCTCCATACAGCGGGTCAGGTTTGAGGTTGGTAAGCAGCTGTAAACCCCAAGCTAGAGTGGAACGCTGAGAGAAAAGTTGGCTCGGCGGGGTTGCTTTGGCTCTTGACAATCATAATTGCTCAAATCAGAGATTTAGGGACTTGTGGATTGCACGGAGAAAGGAAAGAGGGGGGCTCTTCGTGGCGTCCCTGTGTCAGTCCCCTGCGTTGGTTGAAATGTCGACATTGCAATCAAATATCGTCTTCTTCTTTTCTTTTTTTTTCCCCCAGTCTTGTTGAAACACTCGAGCCTCCCGAGCGTTTGTAGAGGAGGAGATAAGCCTGTTTGTGTATGTGTAATTAGTGTGGCGCCCCCCTTGAGAATCACCCCCCGCTTTCTATTGCTTCTACTGTAGGTGATGACAGCTCAGGGGCTAAGACAGCTCTCGGGTCCCGTAAGCATACACCCTTTCTGATTTGCTGTACGAAGCTCTCACTTTTGCAGACCTTTACAATGATTGGCGACTGCTGTTGTTTCATGAGGGTCTCCTCTTTCCTCTGTATTCAGGATGAAGCAGGAGAGACAGGGCAAAGGGGAGAAGCGGGCGATGCGGTAACTCTCTGCAATCTTTGTGGGATGATTGTGTCATTGTATTACCAATTGTTTTACAAAATTTACTCGGTGCCATGATCAACGATTTTGCATTACAAAATTGCATATGGTCGGCTGAAAAATATGAGTATCTTGTTATTGCTATGTGGCATTGGCCCTGACATTTGGTTTGCGGAACAACACGATCGCACCTGCTGTTGAAGTGTGGCGTTTGAGTATTTCTTTCCTAATGCTTTGAGGATGTGTTGTGCACAGTGTGGGGATAGACCGGCTCAGCACATAACACCTTTAGCTCTACACAAATGAAAACTAGTTTGATTGACCACATCTAGAAAACTACAAAAAAAAATTGTTTAAAAATGTAGAGGTACTTACCCAGCAACAATACTGAGTACATGGATATTATGATATATTTGAATTGTATGAGATCAGAGATCAGATTTCGTGTGCAGATTAAAGCTTAAAGCAAACTTTAAATACTATCGAGGTCTTGGGATTGCAATTTTTAATTTACGTTTTCCACGGTGAAAGCGGAATTCAAGGACCACATGGTCTCAAGGTAAAGATCTTATAGCTAATAATGGGTATTGTCATGAAGTCCTCATCTATGTATTGTCATACTCCATACTATTATATACAATGGATGTTATGGATATCTGGAAGATACAACCAATTTGATCCTATTTTTATAGCAATTTCAGTGAATGCATTGGTGCTTTCAATACGTTGCAGAGTAAATCTTTAGTTGTTGTAAACCCGTATTGAAAACAGACCTCTGTTCAGACTTGTATAAAGCCAGGAGACTGGACGTTGGTCTATACTATTTTTCCTCACTCCCACTGAAGTCAAAGAGCAAATGGATTTTTTTCTTGGCCACTTTAGTCAAGTAAATACTAGTGTGAAATTGTGAAGAAAGCATGCCTATAGGTTGAATGTTTTCTCTCTCCCTCCGTCTCGTTGTTTTTTATTGTCTTTTTCTACATTGCAGGGAACCACAGGACTGCCAGGCCCGAAGGGAGAGCAAGGAGCAGAGGTTAGTTCCCATAAATCTAGATAAACTATAAATGCAACCTACTGAGCCAAGTATACAATTTCTTATGGTTTTCCTTTACTTGAACAGAAGAAATGTAATTCAGTTTTGACACAAAGTATTTACCAGGTGGTGCGGTAGATCTTTATACAATATTTTATTTTAGGTGTTGGTAGATCACAATATCCATATACCATACAACAAAATATCCTCAAGCATTTATTTTTACCCTAAACTGTCTGAACAAGAAATTTTCAAAAGCCACAAAAATTGTGGCAATTTCATCGAACAGATTATGGCCATTTTCATAGAGGCGGCAATCAACAGGACTGCTACCGTGTCAAAAAATCTTGAGAGGAAAATGCGCCAGTGTTCCCTTTGTGTAATCGCAGCCAATGTCTCGGCATATCCTCATCCTTGGCATAATTTACTCCATTCTCATGTGCAGCCAAAAGGCGAAAGCGGGGTTGCCTAGCAGATTGTCAGATTGTACCTCGCTGAAGGACTCTCCAAATCAGGCTGATTGGCCAGGGCCACAGTTCTCTGTATGGGTCTGTGTCAGGGGGCTGTTGTGATTACCAAACCGGGAGAACATGTAAACAGAAGAAAATGAGTCTCGTTTCCACTTGTCGTCTTTCAGGGGAAACCAGGCCCACCTGGCTCCATAGGACTACCAGGACTCCCCGGAGAGCCGGTACGTGTATAACTTAGTCTCTAAATCATATAGCCTCCAGCCAAGCCTTACCTGTCACCGTGCCATCATATCATCTCTCCAGCCCCTCCAGCCATGCTGGAAGTGTGAGAGAAATAGTTCTACTGCGACAGGGGGAAAAGGAAAGGTGGATGCAGTGAAAACTCCCGAATTGTTACACAGGCGATCAGTAATCAAATGTGAGAATTAATTAGTGGATAGTGGCGGATCTGAGCGCTTTATGTGCGAGGAACGGAGGACGATGCCCAATCTGTTAGCAGCACCTGCTTGCCATAATGAGCATCTGCCTTGATTCAAAAGCAGGGAGGGAGAAGAGGCATTTCATAAATCGTGGCTAAGGGAGAGGCTGTTTAAACAGGGTGGCCCAGCGGAGCATAGAGATGGAGGAGGAGGAGGAGGAGGAGGAGGAGGAGGAGGATAAATGCTGAAGGCCCTGCTGATAGATGTGTTTCTCTTCTTCACCGTTACAGGGCTTGCAGGGAGAAGCCGGCGTACCGGGGAGAGACGGTCTGAAAGGAGAGAAGGTATGAATCCCTCTGAGGAGACCCAATGCGGGGCTCTGATATTGTAGCACAGACTGCTGAACTTATGAGACAGCTTGTGAAGGCACTCACTTGATACTTTCTTCAATCTGATTTTACACATGTCAAAGCGCACAGGTACAGCCCACTCTAACTTTACCAGAACTGACTTGTGTTAAAGTTCGACCTTTGAAAAAAAAAATAAAAAAAAAAATAAACTGAAAGTTGGCCTTTGTAATCAGTCACTACACTGAAGTTTGGCATAGTCTGTCATGATAAAGACTGCGTATCCCAGCAGCCCCCCCCACCCCTAATCCTGGAATCCCCTCTGCTTTAAAACAGAGAGCAAAGATTGATACAGCTGTCCTGCAGCCCTCCACGGCCCTCTCCTCTTCTCGCCCTGGTTATCTGCTGTGTCCTAATGCAGCCGTGGCTGAATATGGAGCTGGTAGAGACAGCTCAGGCCATAAATCCACACAGTGGTCTATGTGTCAATGTCAACGTCTCGGCTTGTTTCGCCGTCGCTCTCGCTCCGTGGCGGGCGGGGTTATGGGCGCGGTGAGAGAGGAGCGCGGTGCTTCGCCGTGGCCCCGCGTGTGCATGTCTGACGAGGCTGAAACACGGCAGACCATCCAGATGGCCCAAACACTCCCAGGCTCACACACGCTCGGCCTCTATCCCCGTCGATGTGTGAAATGATTCCGAGTGAGCGGCAGCTGCCCCTGCTTTAGCCTCCTGACTCCCCCCTGCATCATCCCCCTGCCTCCTCCTCCTCCCCCTCCCTTCCTGCGGTTGTCACCCAGAGTGCCTTCCCTACCATCTAGATGACAACACCAATCTGTCGCTTGAAGGGGCCCTGGGCAGTAAGGCCCTTGAGTCTCACTCTGTCTTTCTGTTCTCACTTGACTGGCTTTAGGTCTGCCTAGGGTTCGTGGGTCTCTCCGTCTCCGGCTGATTTTATAGACTGACTGACTGTTTAGTCTGTGTGTACGTTTTCGGCAGTGGCTGTGTCTTATTGACCGTTGCCCTGCCGACCTGTGTTTCCAGGGCGACTCTGGAGGGATGCTGGGGCCGCAGGGTCTTCCTGGACCCAAGGGTGAACCCGGAGAGCCTGCGTTTGGAAACCTGGTGGGTATCATATAGAGAAAGTATGCTAGCCTACTCTTCTGACCTTGATGGCTTTTTGCCTTGGAACTAATGTATAGACTAAGTGCACACACACACACATACACACACATACACACACACTCTCTCACACACACACGCACTCACACAGGCACTAGATCAGCAGCAAACAGCTGGGACAACAACAAGCAGCATGTTGACAGAGTTTCCTCTTGCTGCCCTGACATCATGGAGATGCAATGCCATTAAGTAATCCACCATTCAATAACACCAGCTCGGGTAATCGCCCATCCAATCCCGTTTTGAGGCTTGTAGTGGTTGAGGCACTCTATTTTATGGACTGGGCTCTGCATATAGAAGTGTTCATTACAGCGTCAGCCTCCAGATCCTGCTTCCTGCAGCAGAGCCATGCAGTCTTTGTTGACGGCACTTTTCCCTCCATTCAAGCTGTGGCGACAGATCACTTGCAATTGCTCTCTGTCTAAAGCAATCATGTTTGTTTGTACACGGAGGAGCTAAACTGCACATTAAGCACGACAGTGGAACTGCTCATCAGGCTGGAGCTAATGTGTACGGTTGAGCAGAGTAATAAAGGGAAAAGGTTGCATGCAAAGAAGTGCCGTCACAAATTGTTTGAAGAACTTTAAACTGGTCTTGGCTGAATGGAACGGAATCAGGAGATGGAACACAGGGCTGAAGATTGGTCACGACGTGTCTTTCTGGACATGGGCGTCGTTAGGCGTCCGGACCTTGGGTTTTCTGATTACCTGAATGTTTGTGCTCTCAGCAGAAAGTGCCTCTCGGTAAAGTAGAGGATGCAATAGTCTAATTAGTGTGGACTGAATGAATGTAGGACACGTTTATTCATTCATTAAGTATGTTTGGATGATCACAAACGCTGCCCTGTTCATTTTGAGGAGCAATTTGCCGTGTGATAATTTGCATTCCGCTTTTCCACTGTCATTATCTTAGAAACATCCTCAACAGCAAACAACAGTTCCCTTTATGCCATCATCTAACATGTTTGCATATTGTATCTGCATTTGAATATCAAGGGAAAAGATGCTTTTTCCTTAAAAAGAAACTTCAAAACTGCAGCGTTGGTGGATGCAAACTTTTAGACAGCTAATTTACATTGTGCAATGTAGGACTTGTAACACTAATGCATGCTGACTCCAGAAATCAATTTCCCATCAGAGGTGTACAGTAAATAATGCCTACAGTATTCCCCCTCCCAATCAGTGCTCTTTTTGTGGTGTGGTGGCAATTTCGGGTTTGGGCTTCGTTTCTTCAACTATAAAAATTTTTGTAAAGACTATTGAATATAAAAAATATTGAATATGAAGTCACGATGAAACACAGCATTTGGCCCGCTAGAACTTCTAAGTTGTACGCTAAAAGAGGCTCAGTATTCCTATTTCAGTTGCTCACTGCACAAGCTTGTGTTGCCACCAGCTCTCCACCTTCCTCTCAAAGTGAATTGCGGATGTATGATGTCTGAGGCATGTGCCGCATACCGATGACTACTTCCTGCTGCTGCTTTGCAGGGAGACGGGGTGTCGGGACCCAGAGGATCGCGAGGGCCAAAGGTAGGCCGCCGGACGACGGGCAAACGGTGCAGGACTGCAGTGCTCTCAGGCTGTATCAGTGATATGTCCACCGGTCATGCTCCACCTATTACACCTCTCTAAGCTCTCTCTTAGTTAACCTTTTAATCTGATGCCATGGCTGGGGCTTTGGGAGGCTGTTTATGTGGCTTCCTTTCTGGGTGTGTGTGGCAGGGCGAGCGGGGGGTCCCGGGACTCCCAGGAGACCAGGGCGAAAAGGGGGATACTGGGGAGGGGATCGTCGGCCCCGTGGTGAGTACGGCCTTGTATGGAATTAAATCCACATCGATCTGATCAATAATGATATAAGGATAGCTGTGTAATCTTCAAGCGTTCACCTACAAAAAAATAAAATGTTTCAATAATTCAGAGTGATAAATAATGCAGGTTTGTAGGATCTTTACACTGTATGAGCTGATAAAACAGGTCAACATTACAAGCGCAGTGGTATTACACCCAGACTTCATCATATCTCTTCAGTGTTGCTATGGGTCGGGACTTCAAAGACAACAGATATTTGAGTTTGCTTTGGTTTGGTGAAACTCTGGGTTTTTCTGGATGGAAGGGAATCAATAGAGCACCGGCTTTACGGTGTTCCTTTATTGGATCCTGGGTGCTGCAGGGGTGTTAGTGTTAACAAGATGTGTGATGTGTTTCACAGGGGCCCATGGGACCCTCAGGAAAACCAGGAAGCGAGGTCTGTGGAACACAAACAACAATTGCACGATTGCGCTAAGAAAACGTTTCTGTCCGTTTTCATATTCCATTAATGACGTGGCGCATTATGACACTGGTTTTATACCCTCGTAGCATTTTATGGATGTGTTTGAATAGTGTTTCGAGGTTGGATGTGTTTTCGTAGTGTACTTCAGGTTGGCTGTGTTTTAGTAGTGTTTTGAGGGTGTGTGTTTGTGGTTGCTTTGTCAGGGCCCGCGTGGACCCCCGGGCTTATCCGGCGCCACTGGAGCACCAGGGAGAGAGGTGAGTAGGATCATCAGTCCTTCCTTATTTTCCCACTCCCTACCCGGCACGCAGCGGGGGGGACCCAGCCGCAGTATCCAGATCAAAGATCCGCTGCAGTCCGGGGGGGCTGAAGGGGGGGGGGGGGAATGCTGGCCCTCCACCCTGCATGAGAAAAGCAATGAGTCTTGTCACAGTTCCTGGACACCGTGTCGCAGCCCAGATAAGATGAGTGTCAAAGCTGCAGCGATGGGGCTGCGGCGCTGCGTGTCTCCCTCTGTCGCCCTGGCTGGGGGGTATCATTAACGCCGTTTCTCTGTCTCTCAATTAAAGGGCCCCCCTGGTCGACAAGGCCTCCCAGGACTGCCGGGACCGCCGGGCGAACCGGTACGTAAAGAGCTCATCACTTTATGCAGCGCTGTTCATTCCCGTGTTGTCGATAGAGTACAAGAGGACATTGCACCATGTTGGGCTAATGCCTGCCTCAGGATTAGAGGGTTCTGCTTCAGTTCATACACAGAATACCTGGAGAGTGCTAAAAGCACAGATTCACATTTAGAGAATTAATAGGTTACATTTGTATAATGGTGATAGAACTGTATTAAAATAATGCGTGTGTTTTCTAATATTAAGACATTGATTGTAGGAAATTGTTTTAATTTAATTAGATACATTCATTCATGACAGTCTCTCATTCCAACAGACTGCCTTGCCAATTGTTGGAGACATGGCCACTTTACTCAAGGTACTTTTCATTCAATGTTATGGTTTAGCGTGGTTTTAGCATTTAAGGGTTCTTATGAAATGATTTAAAGTAGTTTCACTGCAAACCAAACTGGTTCCACCATATTAATGTAAATGCATTTTTAAATGTACTTTTGTTCTCCCTCTGTAATGTTAGCAAAAGCCCTAGAGTGCCTCCAACAGGTTGAACTGGAAACATGTTAAGAAAAGAAAACTGGAAAGCCATTTGCTTGTTGTCATCTGCAACCTTGTTGCAAATCCTTTGGAACAACAGTTTTTTTCCTTTTTTATGTAATGTGTTTATATGTACCTTGGTCAAGCTGCCACAAAGAACATAGTCTTTTCATCGGTAGAATGGAGAACGGTAGGAAGGATATTTCGAAGCATACAACAGACAATGGAATGTTGACCATTTTCAGGAAATGTAAACAATTTAATCCAACATTCATTCAATGTTAAATAGCTACACCTGCCTCTTAACAATATGCCCACAGTACGTCATTGCAGTTCAACATCCACCATTTTGTCATATTTGAACGAAGTTGAAAGGAGCATGACGATCCATTTTATCATAACAATTTAAATAATGAAAAAAAACGAATTATTGCTTCCGCTTAAGCCCTTTTGCCTTAACTACAGTGTGAATCTCTGGCCCGATGGAAGCTGCAGTCGTTCATCAATTTTGTATAGGAAAGATCAGGCATTGTGCTGGATCCTGCAACACAGATTCACAACTTATAAGAGATCATATCAATCCTCAGAAAGTGTGTGTGTGTGTGTTGTGTGTGTGTGTGTGTTTGTGTGTGTGTGTGTGTGTGTGTGTGTGTGAGAATTTTGCTAGTCTGAAGATGAAGAGTTGGATGTCCGGGCCGGAGAGGCCTTGAATCAGTGGGTTTGCAGATGAAGGCAGAGGGAGCAGGAAGAAGGCTGCCAGATGGGGTCACATCTTCTGCCTGCTGCACACTCGCTTGATGGGAAATCCGCTTTAAAGGAGTACTTGAAGCATGACAGTCTGAGAGAGGGCATTTTTTATTCTTCCAGACAAAAGGAAAGCCAGTTAAACAACAAAAGTTGTTTTTTTGTTCATGTCCTTTGCCTGCTCAAAGCCCCTGGGTCCTTTAGTGGTGGGCATACTTCACATTCTCCGGCTCAACTCTCCCAGATTAGACATTCGTTGTATTCCCCTTTTAATCGCCTCATTTTGCCACTTTACAACACATGCTGTTGCTGTTTCACCCAGAAAGCACTTAGCTAAATTAAAGCTACTTACACTCTGCACTTTGTTAAGGAGAAAGATGCATTCCACAGACGCATTAAAAAGTCCTCCCCTTACTTTTGTGTGATCGAGAGCTTAAATGCCACTGGCGCCGGTGGACAAATATAATTTGCTAATTGTCTTCTGCGTAGTGGAAGGCTGTCACTCCCACTGCTCCACCTTGAGCGCATTACCACCTTCAGTGAAAACCTACAACCCTCATCACGGTCCGCTAATGTGATACAAATTAGTACCTTTGAACTTCCACCGAATAACACCCCAATGTCTGCTGCATAAAGCAGTTCTCGACAATGGACGACAGCTGTTGCTCTGCGTCACCTGAGACATTCCATTATGTTAACCCTTTTTTTTTTTGCCGTAAATCTGTCGCACGAAATAATAGCAGTTGTGTACCTGCCTGAAGAGCGCACACGGCTTTTCCATCACACAGCGATTACCTCCGTCTAAACTGGAGCGAGGACAGTGGTATTTAAGAGTCTCTCCCCTAAATGTCACAGTCCATGAGTTTGACAGAGTTTGCTATTTGGCGAGATGAGGGCGGCTCTCACTGGGCTCAAATGAACTGAACTTGTCAGACGTTTGGGGAACAGTTAGTGTCAGCCCGGGTCTCGTCCTCCACCCAGGGGAGGTGGAATCATAAAGGGCGCCAACGCGCCAGAACCCGACCCGCCATGCGACAAAATCTTATCTGTGTCATCACCATTGTCCACCCCCTCCCCTCCCTGCCCTCTCTCCCCGCTGGCAGAACGCCTGCAGTGTGTGCCAGAGCAGAGTGCCAGGGCTGCCCGGCCAGAAGGGTGACAAGGGATCCCCTGGAGCGTCAGGACTGGAAGGCATGACGGGGGAAAAAGTAGGAATCACTCACCACGCTGTCACAATCTTTTGGACCAAAGAGTGTGTTTAACATTTATTAAGTCCTACTGCATTGTGTTTTGTAAAACTATTGTGGATTGTGTCCCGGCTTTGTGTGTGTGTGTGTGTGTGTGTGTGTGTGCGTGTGTGACTGTGTGTATGCATACTTCAACCTGTGTCTATCTCAAACGCAGGGAGATGCAGGTGTGAGAGGTCCTCTTGGGAACCCTGGAAAGGAGGGCCCTAAGGTAGGCTCTATATAACGCCTGCCATTTCAGATAGATTATTGGATGTGCTGGCAAAGTTAGTGGGTGCAATGTGTGTTGTGTAAGAGAGTAAATATGGGGGTGGCCTGCACACTATTGAATGATATTTTTGAAAGAATTGATTGTAAGTTACCTTTATTTTCTCTGACTGAATCTCTCATTGCATCTCCAATTTCATCGATAGGGAGTGAAAGGAGAGAGAGGATTCACTGGCCCAACAGGAGAGAAAGGAGATGAGGTAATTAAGGCCTATTAAAAGTTGAATCAGTTAAACATTATATTAAGTTATGATGCTATGTATGAAATTGAGGCCTACTAACTCCACAGTCCTTGACAACTGAAGTGTGCTTTCCTTATGCACTGACCTACAGCTCTACTGTAGGAATGTTAGCGATGATATTAATGATGAAAGGTATATTTTATTAATTTCCCAGGGCTCTCCTGGAGTCACAGGACTTCCTGGTGCTACAGGTCGCACCGGGGCCCAGGTAAAGCAAAACTCTGGCGTCCTCACTTACCACGCGGAAAGCCTCCGGATTTATTCATGACTTCGTGATGGTGGTGTTCCATGAGAACTAAAGGTTAATTGGCCCTGCTCTATTTACAGGGTAACATGGGGAGACCTGGACCAATGGGTCAAACTGGAGCAAAAGGAGAGAGAGTGAGATATATATTATATTCACTATATTTTCATGTACTTATGTTGTGGATGCAGACAAGATGGATGCCTTCTTGGGCTCCTTTGTAAACGTGCATGCGGGCATCTTCAATCTTTGATGAATTCACCGCTGTGCTCTCACATGGTAAAAGATGCACTAGGCTAGGAGGAAAACAATAGCTCATCACGTATGATTTATGAATGGCTCGATCAACGTAAAGCAGGCCGTGCAGCAGTGTAGTTTCATATGTGTCTGTGTGAACGCATGTAAAACTCTACACATTGAATGTGCTTTAGTGTTCGACAAGTGCCGTTAAAGATAGCAGGGTCTTATAAATGTGCCCAACGTATTTTATGCTATGCTGAATGGGGCGGAAAGTTGTGAGACAAAAAGCTCTCTTCTTTAATTGTGTGTGTGTGTGTGTGTGTTTGTGTGAACGTGTGTGCTTTACAGGGCAGTGAAGGTCCCTCAGGCAGACCAGGCCTCCCGGGCCCTCCAGTAAGTTGTTCTCCTTAGTGTGAATCACCATAAGCCAGCACTGCATGATGATTAAGCGCACACATAGATCTCATTCAGTCACTTCCTCCCTGTGTTTCAGTCCTGTATACTTAAGTTGATTTCCTTTTAGGTCACCATGCTCTCAACAACATCCTGTGATAAAGTATTCTTTCTAACAAGGGAACCAATTGACAAGCCACATGAAAAAATAAAAACTTTTTTTTACTTATCTTTGGATCTCAATCGTCTTTTAAGTTTAGACGAGATACAAGGAGAAAGTTTTCCCCCAAATCAAGAGTTGAAGCCATGGCCACTTGGCCAAGCTTACCTGGGGACGTGAACATCAATACACTTGTCGTCTTGCTCCATCTCACAGCATTTAGCGTTGCTGCAGATCAAACATGTCCGATGAAAGAGTACAAATAGGGGGAGATTGTGGTAGACCTCGGGCAGGCCGTCAACCCGGCTCTGCTCTCTTTAAGAGGCCAGTGAGTAAGCACTTCCAAAGGCAAATCTATAATTCATCAGACGTCCCCTTGAACCTGATGTGCCACCCCCCCCCCACCCCTCCCTTCCCTCTCTCCCTCTCTCTGCCCCTCTCTCTCGTCTCCCCCGCCCTCCCACCTATTCCTGGCCTCCCACCCTGGACTCATAAAACTGCAGCTAGGGAGGACAGTGTGTGGCTCAGTGGCCTGAAAAGGGCACAGCCGTCCCCTTGCTTCTAAATGAGAACCTTGACTCCTTCTCTCCATTTACAATAGCTGCTCGCCTCCAATCAATCACCGAGTGTGAACGAAGAGAGCGAGAGAGAGAGAGGGAGAGAAAACTTGGCTGGGCCGGTTCATACTCCCAAAAGCGAACCAGATTTTCTCGCACCAATCTCTCTGAATCAATGCATTCTTTTATTTTTTTTCGGAGATTCACCGTCTCGCTGTCTTAAAAAAAAGAAGGGAGGGGGATTGAACAACCACGTCTCCTCCTTTCTAACACACACGCACTCTCCACCCAATCTCTCTATCTCTCTCTTCCTTGCTCTTTCTCACAGCCGTGCTATTGATTAAACCCATGTAGCATTTAAGGGCTTAACAAAGTTCAGGCCGGCCCACGCCCTCTAGTGCTGTGTAAGACTTTAAGCACACGGAACAGGCAGGCATCGAGGCAGGCCACATCGGAGGGGCATGTCTAGCTCACTGTTATCATTGTGCTTGCAGGGTGTCCCCTCTTTGGAGGGCAATGGGATGAGCAGTCTGTACAAACTTCAGGTAAGGACTTTGCGGACGACATTGACTCAGTGAGTCATGATTTAGCTCTCAAGCACCTTGCGTTGTGCAGGTGCGAAATACTTTCTAGCGCTAACTGGATTTTAGGTTTTTTAGGTATGAAATATTTCTACAATCATACTAACAATATATACAGTATATGTACATGATGGTAAAACAACTGTTTTCCAGAGTGGTGGAGCCCTTTTAGGACCCCCTGGAGCCCCCGGTCCTCAGGTAAGCGTTGTCATCTTGTTGCATCGACACTGATGCTTATCTGCAGAATAACACCAACACCTGGCTAGATCTATACATGCTCTAGGTCTTTCACAGTGTGAGGTGACTGAAAGGCAGGCATCCCAAGTGGTGCCACACTATGATTATCTTACCTCCCTGGGCCCCAAGTCAGTCATGTTCATAAAGACAGTTCACTGGTGAGGGCTGAGCAGAGGCCTCATTTTCAGTGCCTATGCACACACACACAGACAGAGGGAGACTCGCATGCACACTTACACAGAGAGAGAGAGAGAGAGAGAGAGCGAAAGCGATAGCGAGAGAGAGAGAGAGAGAGCCCCAGGAAAGTGCAGCATCATTGAAATGCAGAACTGTCTGGAAGCTAGCCTCGGCTGCTCTGGGAAAGCAATGCCCAGCCGAAATGACCCGATTTGCTTATCAGCTCTCCAGCGCTTCCTTATCGGACCGTCTGTAATCTGGCCAGGGAGACACTCGCTCATGGGCCCTGCAGGGGTCCGGCAAAACTGAGAAACACTTATCAGTTGTTGCTACAGAAAAAAAAAAAATTTGAGAGACACTCCAATTTCCCCAGTGCACTATACACAGGGAACACCGGGCGAAACCCCAGGGTGCACCAAGGCTGTACCACATCCATCCTGCTGAGCAACTCTGTAGAGTCTGGCATTCAAACAAGCCTGTTGGTCCAACCTGTGAAACGAGTGCAGCAACAAGAGAATAACAGGAGACGGAATGTATCGTTCCTGAGCAAGTGTAACAAAATTGTTTCAATTATAATTATGTGTTCATGGTACGTTATTTCAGTGTACAATGTCCTGGGTTGTACTGCGTGCAGTGTTTTGTGTTCGCAGGACTAATCAGTCTTCTTTTCACTTCAGGGTCCCAAAGGAGATGAGGGAAAAGCAGTGAGTTGAATCTTTTTGATTTTGAAATATATGTTCATGAAAGTGCTCTCGTCCTTTCCTCATGCTGCCCAGCACACATCCAAGGGAGCGCCGTTGTGTTCGCTTTCCAATATTGGCCCTACGCTCGACTACAACACAATCAATAACCCCTCGAGCCCGAGCATTTAGCCACACTCGATAAAATACCAACACACACCAAACAAAAGGGATCACTTTCCACGCCTGAGTCGAATTGCCGTGCAGTATTGTCTTGCCAGTAGGAAGCCATGAGACTTTCATGCTTCTCTATACATTTCCCTGTAATGGGGGGGGCGGGGGGGGGGCGGGGGCGGGGCGGGGGGGGGGGGGGGGGGGGGGGGGGGGGGGGGGGGGGGGGGGGGGGGGGGGGGGGGGGGGGGGGGGGGG